>PVKU01001758.1:0-272700 GCA_004027475.1 Anoura caudifer
GGGGGGTCAGCTCTGTTGCCTGTTGCTGATGAAATTGGGTGGGTGGGGGATCTTTATGATTTGCAGATTGGGGGGATAAGGGAGGATTGATAAAGGTCCTGTTCCTGAAAGGCAATCTTAGAATATGTCACAATTCTGACCTATAGAATGCTTTTTCGTAGAAAGATTTTGTGGTAGGAATGTGGCAGAAAATAGAAGCTAAAATTGAGCTTTTCCGAGATCATGACTGATTGCAAGTTTGATACCCACAGAATTAGCTGGGCTGCTGTTAGGGAAAGGGCATCTCTCGGCATGGTAATGGATCTCCCTCCCTCAAAGGGAGAGACTGTCACAGAGGAACAGGACCGGATGCTCGAACCGCACTGGCTCCAATATCAAAAGCCAGCGTGCGAAGGAAGGTTATTCTTTCCCACGGCCCTGAGTCCACGGGCAGTCACTAACCAGTGGTAGTTGTCCAGGATGGAGGTTTTACTTATGAACATGTAGGTTGGAGTGTGAAATTGCTGCTAGCGAACCATTTTACATGACAAAACAGCAATTTCATGTTTTCAACTTAACAGCGTCCCAGGGCTGAGGCACTGCTTGTTTTTACATGAGATTTCTTCTGTACACAATACTTTAGTAACATTGCATCCTAAACAGAGCAATTTTATTTTTTTAATTAATTATTTTCAACTAGTGATAAAATATACGTACCTAAAAATTGCCGTTTAAACCGGATAAGTGTATAAATAATTCAGTGGCATTAAGTACATAGCCCTTCGATTTTACTGCCCCCCTCCAGCAAATAAAAACAGCCAAAAGCCCCCAAACAACCCTGCCTTTTCTTGTATGTAAATATTTTAAATGTACATGAGCAAGCAAATAGCAGTAACGGAATTTATGAAGCTGAGGAACTGAGATAACAGTTTAAAGATTCATTTCCACAACGATCAGACGCAAAGTTTGGGGATGTAACGAAGTGATATGGCATGTTGTGAAGAAGCCTACCCCAGTTGATAACAGGTTTTTCCTAAACCAGATGACTGTTTAGCGCACACTTTTTATTAATATGGTGTCTGCCAGTGGCGGATAAAACCATTTTGGTCTCTGCAAAAACATACCTTTCGTTTTTCTCTCCAAAAGCAAGCAAGGGGCATAGAACCAATATGAAATCCTTACCACACAATTGTGTCTCATCATCATTTAATCTTACAGACCGTTATTATTTCATGTCAAATAAATATTATTTGGTATCAAATCCACAGGCTGCCAGTACATCCATTGACCATCCATATATGAAAACTCACTAGCAATGCTTTTGGAGACAGTATGAGAAACCAAAGATAATTCCTGGAGGAACTTTCAAAATTAGTACAATTGATAAACACTAGCTGTATGTAAAGGAATCCCAAAGTGCCATGTTAACACAAGCTTTGGTCACATGTGCAGCGCTTGCTGTGGTAGGAATACGGTCCAGCGAGAGTATTTTCACTGCAGCCTCAGGGATGAGGATCACCGCGTGAGCCGCCTGCTGTAAATGTGGGTCTGCAGGGCGGCCTCTCTCGTGATCTTCCTTGTTCGGACTAACAAGTCCATAACCTCCCAAGGCAGAACTCACACAGGTATCATCTTCGCAGCATCCTCAGTTCGCTCGCCCACCGTCCTTCAAGGCAGAAAATGAGAATAACGCATGTTTGTGCATGTCTGCCGGGCCAGTCTTCCTTCAGATTTCATTTTCAATTTAAAAATATATGTTTAGTTCGTTGAAATTAACATTTAAAAAATGGGCATAATTAGAACATTCATTATATAATTCTTGAACAGGTGGAGCTGTTCTTTTTTTTTTTTTCTTTTAAACCTTTCAGCAAGGGATTGAATTTACCAAATTTAATCCTATATATTTTGTCACTTCCCATCGGTTTTTGTGCACATGTATTTTTTCCCCTCTGTTCCTTCCTTTGTTTTTAATAGTTAGCACTACAGGAGATATCTGTCTCCTAATTTGGGGTATTATTGCCTAGTGGCTAGTACCCGGAAGCTTCTGGATTAATGGCTTTGGATAATTATTACAGTGTTTATTAAGAATAGAAATTAAATTTCACTTTATAAATCAACTTCAACTTTTCTAGGTAATGTCACTTGCCGGGAGTTTTGGCAGGACAAAGAGAGCTGTTTCTTTAAATCAGAATGACTTTGTTCCTATTTTTAAAAAATACTCCAAGTCCTTTTTAAAAAAAAAGAAAGTGAATGTGTTTTTGAAACAGTCCCATAGCTTTTGCCACAGAACACTACTGAAGGATCAAAATTTACAGGAAGCATTTAGTAGTTACTCAGGAATTTTTAAGGAAAGCAAGCAGTTTTTCTCAGACAGATGTAAGAAATGCCTAATTATTACAAATGACAGCTTTTAAATTGGAAGCATTAAATTAAATCAAAATGTGAGGACTGAGTAAGCAGATTCACTGAAATGGAATAAGGGGAGGAAATGAATTAGAATCAAATAAAATAGATAATGAGACTTAATAATAAAGAATGGAGTTAGGTGGTTTCTGTTTATTTCTGTGATTACTTGATGCCAATTCATTTGTGAAAGTGAATACATCTGGAATTGCTCAGAGTACAGAATCATGGGGTAGAAAAACAACTGAGTTGCTCTACTGTGTGAAAAAAAATCTAAATATCTGTGATGAAAATTATTTTTATTACATGTAGAAAATTGGAATCTACTGAAGCAATTATCGTCAGGGTAGTTGAGCTCCTATGACTCATTGCTGAAATAAATTCCAGAATTCTAGGCACCAAATTAAGTTCCTAACCACATAGGAAGAAGAATATAGTAAATTGGAAATAATGTGTAATTGAAAATAAATTACAGGACTTAGTCAACGTCAGAAATGAATTCAAATTTTTGACTTGATTAAAAAATTAACACATCCATTTAAACCTTCTAATCAAATACATATAATTTCTTACATGGTTAGGTTTTGTTTTGGTTTTGGGTTTTTGTGGGTTTTTTTTTTTTTTTTTTTTTTGCAAAATGTGTGTGCTTTTGGACCCTCTTTTTTGCTTAGGAAGAAAATCACTGCTCTAGAATATATGACATGTATGTTAAAAACCCAAAGTGACACATTTAACATGTTACACTATTTCCGGTGACCTTTGAATTATTTGATTTTTAAGATTTCTATTGATGCTTTCTAACTTGATTATATGCATATGGTACAGAGGATGTTTTAGATGCAGTTTTTCCCTATAAGAATCTGCCCAGGAGGACATTTGAAGAGAGGGTGTCTGGGGGATAGGCTGTAGCGAAAGCGTGGCTGGCCAGATGGTGCTGGACATATGTGGTAGGTATGATACAGCTTGCTTTTATTTTACTTTTTTTTAGAAAACTTAAGTGTGGAGAAGACCTCAATGAGCCATTTGGTGTAGCTATTATTTTTGTATTATTGTTTCCATTAGCATACTTTTCAAGACTTGGTCTTGCTATTTCATTAGACAAAGAAGTCTGACCCAGTTCTGGAAATTTAGATTTGCCTACCTTGAAAGTGAGTGGAAATCTTGCATTCAAATTGTAACGTTAAAAATTATACTTCTCTGTTATTTGGAAGTAGAGGTCAATGTATGGGTGTCCAACCTTTTGGTGTCCTGGGCTGCACTGGAAGAAGAGTTGTCATGGGCCACACATTAAATACACCAATACTAATGAAAACTGATGAGCAAAAAAAAAAAAGGTTTTAAGTAAATTTACAGTTTTGTAAATTTGTAAATTTACACATCCATCCCAGTCTGCGTGTGGCCCTCAGGCTGCAGGTTGGACAGCCCCGAATAATCTGAACAACCTGACTTACTAGCCTTGATGTTTCTGAGAGTTGCCTTGATGTTTCAGCACACCTCACCTGGAAAGGGACAGAGAGTCAATATTTTGGCCTTACTGAGCCACACAGTCTCTGTTTTAGCTATTCAAGCCTACCATTGTAGCCATAGATGGTATTGAAACAACTGGGTGTGGCTGTGTTCCAATGAAATTTTATTCCCAAAAGCAGGTGGCCATCCTTCATGACCTCTGCTATAGTCTATAGTATGTTTATAGCTTTCCTTTCATGTTTTGAATAATAACTAAACATGAAGGCTGGAAAAAAGGAAAAATAAACAAACAAATACAAATGAAGGATGATAGAGCGTTCAGAGACCTCTCCCAGTGACTGTGGTCTTCCTAGGCAGCTCAGTCTTTGTTGCTCAGTTGCTCCCAGTGATAAATGCCTCCATGCTAGAAAGTTTGGCAGTCAGCAGCTCAGTTACTCAGCCTTGTCACTAAATCACATTAACTAAGAAAATGAAAAAACAAAGTATACAACGCATCGCTTTGTTTGTTTTTTTTCCCCCTCAATTTCCCATTGTTCGTTTCATACTCACCTGTGGTGATAGCCAACCACAGTTTGATCTGTGGCCATCAGCTGCCACCACTCACCTCAGCCCCAGCCACGAGTAGTGCCTCAGATGCCGCAGTCTGTTGCGCCTCTGCAAGAATATAGATGGGTCTCCTGCCCGTCTCTTTCTTCTACTGTGTCAGGAGAGCAGTTGCAGTCTTCCCTCTCTAAGGCAGGATCCTGGGTGTGCGCATTTTCCCATCTCTTGCTAGTCACCCAGAATTGACATGTAACATGCCATTCAAGCTGAGGTTTTTCCCTGCAATCACATGGCTCCCTTCTAAATGTTGGGACCCTGTCCTTTAAACAAAATCTATGCTGTGTTCTATGAAATTCTGTAAATAATTTCATATTTAACATCTTTATTTCAGTTTGGCTCAAACACATGAGCTAGACATGATTTTCTTTCCTTTCATCGTTTAAGATTTATTGTCATAAAAAAAAAAAAAAGGCCTTCCCAGAAGTATTGGAAAACCTCCATCTGCTTCCCGCTCCCATCTCCACATCCGCTGGAGTAGTAGTATTTTTATGCTGAATTAAGCATCTCAGGCATGGCTGCCATGTTGTTCCCAGAAAACACATTAGTGTTAGGCAGTTCGTGGTTTTCATTGTCATTGCCCAGCAGCCTGTGCCTCACTGCCCGAGTATCTGGAGACTTCCCCATCCTGTGAGGAGGCGAGGGCAAGGAATACATGGATCCTATGCAGAGAGTGTCTGAATTGCCTGGCCCAGGTGAGGTCAGTGTGCAGCGGGACCCGGGGGTCCATTTCTTGGTCCACGAGGGTTGCAGGAAGCTCCTTTACATTCAACCAAATATTTATTCAGCACACATTTTGAGGGCACCCACTGTGTGTTGGGCACAGAGAGAGAAATTTTTTGTAAGGGAGGATGACGTTTCAGATCAAAAGCAACAGAGCTACATGGAATCCTCTTGCTTGAGGTCAATATGAAGGGATCACAGCCACTTTAGCAAGACAAAGTCGGGAATGAGGCCAATGGACCTTCTTGTTTTTCCACCAGCCCCAGTGGGCATTTTGACTCCACGTTCTAGGCTCTGAAGTACTGAGTTTAAGATGAGGTGACAGAGTACTGCAGACCCATCCAAGACTCAGCAGACCATGGACTTCCTTGCCAGATTTTCAAGGCTAGGACTGAGCACCATAATGGAGAGTGAGCCTATAGTCACCTTCGCTTGTGCACCTGCAATAATTTCTATAAATACTATCTGCTCAATATGAGCATTTGAAGGGGCGGGAGTGGGGGAGATAGATAAATGAAAGAAAGAAAAGATGATTTGGGTGATTTTTGTCAACTGAAATTGAAAAACGAAGGAGTAGATTCCAACACTCTCAATTTATCACGCTGAGTTAATAAGATGGTACTGAAGATTTCCTTCCGATCTCATATTTTTAAACTCCCACTTTCCTTGAACTATATGGTAAGAGAATAACTAAAAATGCTGATATGGAATCTTTGCTGGAGATAGAGACACTGACTCTTTGCCACCTGAAATTGGCAGTGAACAGCAGAGCTGAAATGGAAATTGGCAGGTACCACTGGATGTACCCAGGCTCAAAGAACCACCAGTACCATCCCGTGCCAACCCTGGGGGACAGGGCTAGCCCCTTGAGCAGTCCAGGTAAATACAGCCTTGGGGTGAATTCTAATAGCAAGTCAACTGTTATCATTAATATTATTTGTAATGGTTCTTTCAGATTGGTGATATTTTATGTTTTGCTTGATGCCTTCATTTTTCACAGGGGCGTGGGTGGAATTGGCCCTTCAACAATTTTTTAATCATCTTTCTTTTTCTCTCCTCTCCATTCCACCCCATCCTTCGCCTTTTTTCTTCTCCGTCCTCTCCCTTCCCTCACCCTCACCTCTTCTTCTCAAAGGGAGGGGTATACAATGAGCTACACCTCTGGGTTAACCACAAAATTTCCAGTGTCTGAACTGATAATGGCATGGGGGAGGGTGTCAGCCATGCGCACCTTGGAACCAAGAACTAGGCCAGGACACTTGAGGAGCCTTGGCTCTGAGTACTGTGAGTGTCCCCAAATTTCTTGCTGGCCCCACTGGTTTGCACCACTCTGATTTAACATCAGTCGTTGCCTTTGAAACTGGAAAGTCAAGGCTCAGGAAATGGGAATCGGATAACGGTACCCAATCCCATCAGGCAGGTCCATTGGGTCCGTTTCCGGTTTCCTTGCTTGTGAGAACACTGGTCTCTCAGAACCGCTAGGTGCTGGGCCTGGGAGAAATGTGCGTCAGTTGCCTGGGGTACTCAGAGGGGGAGAATGCTGGGTAACATGTACAGCCACCCACCACATTGCCAAAGTCTACACATGCCTTCATATTCAGCTCAATTTAGTACAATTCGGTGATCTCAAGTTACCTAAGATGTGACTATAAGGGGATGGTTGTGGGTCAAATAAGCACAATAGGTTTAAAGTTTTGCTACAATTTTGCATGAACCTTTAGCATCATTTTCCCCAAATAGTTTCTTACTCTTTCAGGAATATCTCTGAAATGACCATGTAGAATCTACAACTCTAGAAACAGCAATCCTGAGGTCCCAGGAAACACGCCTGTTGAATGACAAATGACAAGAGTCATAACACCTGTAATTGATGAAATACAACTTTTTAACTTTATTTTTATTTTAAAACCTAAATTGTAGCTTCAGGTTAATTATCTGTCTTGGGATTTAGGTCTACATCTGGAGTTATGCATTCCTCCATTCAACATAGGGCTACGACATGCCAGTTCTGTGTGTACCTGAACAATGCTGGTTAGAAAAGGCAAGCAAGGAGCGATATCATACATTTGTCTTCAGAGGTCCTTTAAAGAATGGAGGTTTCTAGAATCTTGATTTTTTAAAAAAAATTGCCATGAGACATGATATATTCATATGATGGAGGAGTGCTCTTCAGCAATTAAAAGCAACAAATTACTGACATGCTACAACATGGATGAATCTCAAAACCGTTGCGCTGAAGAAAAGTCAGTCACAAGAAACCAAATATTGCATTTGCATGAAATTTCTAGAACTGACGAATCTTTAGAGATAGAAAGTAGAGTTGTGTTTGCAAGCGTCTGGGGAGATGGGGAGTGACTGCTAAGGGGTATTTTTTGGAATGATGGAAATGTTTTAAAACCAAATTTGGCTGGCCGTCACACAACTCTGAAAATTTACTCCAAACCCTTGAACTGCACACTTAAAAACTGGTGAATTTTTTATGTAAGCTATCTCATCAAAGCTGTTCTGGAAAAGTACTGCCCCCCCCAAAAAGCACCATTAAGTGTGCAGTTCAATAACTGAGAATGAGGGCCGAGGGTATTTGTTAACAGGAAGGTCCCCAAATTACCACAAACTACTCTTGACACAACAGTCTCCATTTTTAAGAATGTGTTAGAAGACACCAGGCTAGTTGGAAATCAAGGAAAAAAAACTAAAAAAAATATATATATATATTTCCTGGATTGAGTGAAAAAGAGTAAACATCAGTATTTTATTAGGGGAACATCCCCTAGCAATTGCTCTTGACGAGTTTTGTCCACCAGTTGAGTAGTTCCCTGGAAGAGCATTGGAAAAATGCATGCGTTTGACCCTGCACCTAAACCCTGGAGCACGGGCATTCTAAGCAGCAGTGGCAGCTGAAGAGGAAAAACACAAGGCTCCAATTTCTTTTCTGAAACCTTTGGGGCCAGATTTGTTCCAGAATTCAGAAGAGTTTGGGTGTTTGAAAAGTAACATGGTACATACACCGTGTGCTACATGACGTCACCAGCAGGATCTGGGCGCTCCTGCAAATCCAACATGTTAATCCTTGCAGCGAGCCCACGCTGGGGACAGGAAGCCTGTAAACAGCCTCTTGTCCACTCGGATGGGGTTCTGACACCAAATAAGTTCGCATCAGAACAGGTTTTGTTACCAGGTGAAATATACCAATGAACAGATAAATGATCCTTAGTTTTTAGACTTCTGGAACTGTATGAGGAAAAATTGTAGAGCTCTAATAGTAGCAGGGTGCTGGTGAAATTTCATGTGAGTGTTCCGTGGACAAGCAGGTTGCGGTCTGAGGGGGGAGAAACAGAATCGCTGAACCTCATTTATAGAATCACCCCCGAGATCCCGAAAGGATCTCTAAGCTACTCGTAGTTTTAACTCTTTCTGTGCCATGACTGAAATCAGGACCATTTGCGTCTAGAGCCAGCTGCAGAGACCTTACGGGTAGGACAGTATAAAGAATACAGCGCAGGCCCTGGAGTGAGGGGACCAAACCAAGCCACGTTCTCACCTTCCCTGTTGCTTGGAGATTCTCTTGGCTTCTAAATCAATGCAGTTGCCATTCTGTACTTAGATTCCAAACCAGATGGTGTGAGAGAAAAAATAGAGAATTCCATATGGCTCTTGTGTCTTTTTTTTTTTTTTGCAGAGTTCTCAGTTTCTTCTTCGTGTAGGCGGGGCGAAGAGATTTTGTGATACAAGCTAACCGGGAGATCTTTGCCAAAGGAAAATGCCTCTCCTGCCTGTCCAGTTATTATGGTCGAGACCGCCTGTCCCCAACCTCTAAACATCCTTATTCCCCACTGGAAAAGCCCGCTAGCTCCATCGTGCTTTCCCTTGATCTTTTCATGTTTGACTTTTGTGGTGTAAGTTCCCAACAGAATTACGTTTTTAGGACTTGGGTAGTTAATCCGTCCCCATCTGTTGCTTCTTTTCTTTTTCTTTTTTAAACTTCTTTACCCAGGGAATACCCACATCTTCTCTAGGCCTACAGGAAAGCCAAGGATGGATGGCCACATGCTGCCCTACGGGACCAAGCCTGAGATGGTGGTCTGAGATGGTGGCATTAGTGAAAGGAGGAATGGTCAATGCTACACCTGCATTCAATGGGCCATTGTGCTTGCCACGTAGGAAATACTTTGAGCTCCGTAGATTGTGTTACACAGGCGTCAGGCTAACATACGAGAGAATTTAAATCCTCTATTCCAAGTGTGGCCTGTGGGCCAGCAGAATTGGCATCACCTGGAATCTTATTACAGAGGCAGAGTCTTGGGCCCGCCCCCGGACCTGCAGAATCAGAATATGCATTTCAGCAGGATTTCCGGATGGTCCTGTACACATTAAAGTTGGAGAAGGACTAATTTAGAGAAAGGTCCAGGAGCAAGGAGAAGGCCGGAAGGAATTGCGGTGAATTCACCCTTGAGATCTTGACCCCTCTTTGGTTTTGGAGAAAACACAGAATTGCTGAAGGTATTCATTTTGCTTCCCCTCTCTGCCCATGGACAGGCATGCACAAGGATTGGTAGTCATTGATGCACGGACGGCGACCTTTGTTAGTTGGAAACAGTGACCTTGCATTTTCTTATCTCCTTGTCTGAAAGCATGCCTTCTCTCACTCCTTTGTTTAAAATCTTGGTGAAGGAGAGGGGGAGCAGCAGTGAAAGTGGGAAAGGTTTGTTTCCTTGTGGCAAAGAGCAGGCAAGGAGAAAGCAGTTGATGGGACCTTGGGAGAAATTCTTACACATCCCTCATCGGGTTCTTTAATATAATCCAATGACATGCAAGGTGCTATTATTTAATGTAGGCTATAAACTAGTGGGCCAAGAATGACTATTCATACATTTGTGAATCTGTACTTAAGCACTCACTCTGACAGGTAAGAAGGACAAAAACCAACCCCTTCACCAATCACCATTTCCCAATTTCTCCCCCCCGTGCCCATCTCCCAAATCCTAAGTGCTCTGGTGCTTGAAGTCCAGAGAACCCTCTCACGTGTGGGCTACAATGGGGAGTGTGGGGGGAGCATGGAGCAGTGGTGGTGTTTCACAGGAAGAGAGCTTAGCAGGAAGCCCAACTGTTGGGATTTCCATTGCCAAGAAGGGATTCCTGAGCAGCCATGGAGGGACAGGGACCTGGAGAGAAGGATGAGAACCTGGAAGGCGGGGGGTGTGGGAGGGAGGGACAAGCAAACATATCTCATGTTCTCATGTGTTCACTGCTGTGACTCAGGTCACACTCTTGGTTCTACCGAGGTGTGACCTAAGAAGACAGGCCCCCTGAAACCTCCAGCCTTTATCCCTCTGGCTCTGGCTGGGCCGAGCCTGGGATTGCTCTCTCACTGATCCACTTTACAGAGTGACGCCTATGGCCATGAGTCCTGGCAAATGCTGTGGGACTTTGTTAATGTTCTTTAGTGTCACTCTGTCCTAACCTGAGCTTGTAAGGCCAATAGGTTTGAGGCCTTTTCAGAAACCACTTGAAATGTATTTCAAGGGAGAAAAATACCTTAATCTTTTTGCATATATTATGGAGCCTTTGTTGTGGTTGGGTGTTTTGGTAAATAAAGTTTGATTAGAACCAGCCACGCCCATTCATTTATAGCTTGGCTGGCTGCTTTCCTGCTACAACAGTAGAATAGAGCAATTGCAACCATACACCCTGCAAAGCCAAAAATATTTACTATCTGGCCCTTTACAGAGAAAAATTGCCAACTGAACTTAGTGCAAATGCGTCGTTACAAGATACAGCAAATACAATCTATTTAGGGTAGGGAACACCTAAGAATTTTGCTAGTCACTCGGTTTCCTGAAATCTTCTCCATCCATGAGCCCTCACCTTCTTCTACCCAGGTTCCAGAATTCTTGCTCTGGTTGGGGGGGTTGGTTGTGGGGGGACCCACATCTCACAGGCTTTAGACTAAAGCTCAGCCCTTCTTCAGAGGACCCTTGGCTCTTTCTGGAAGCTCAGCCCATCTGGCTTCTTTCAGGGCTTTCTCTGAGCATTCTCGTAATAGACCACATCCTGTTAAATAGATGTCATGGAGCTGTTTTCATCTTTTTCCCTTCAGTGTACTTCAGCAAGTTTTATTTTCTGTGACATGTAAAGGATTATCTATATTTTATTATATGCAATATTGGGGGTCATTTCTTTAAGTGCTTTTCCAAATGATGGGCCTCTAAGGCCCTGAATGATAATCGCTGAGGATACTGGGTAGACATTCAGATTCCCAGACCCCACCGCCATCTTTGGGGTGGGCCCCAGGAGTTGGTATGTTTTAGTAAGCTCCCCAGGTGAATCAGAGGCACACTCAAGTCTGACCACCACTACCATATACATAGAAGATCACAAGCTTGGATAAGGACATAGCTCCTCTTGAGGACATCTTTGCTAAAGTGCTATATCAGTTCAAAACACCTTTCTGGAGGCCAACATAAACTTGAAATTCTCAGGCAACTTGTACACATATTTCCTATCACGTTGCCCAAAGCCAAATTACCACATCCTTAGCAGATGGTGCTATTGAATTTGAAACAAACCCCTCTTGCTGTTTTTATATTGCTCCTGCATCTTTGTGTATCTAAAAAATGCAAAAAGATTCCATTGCAGCTGTAGGCAAACACCAGCATGTTAGTTAGCTATTGTTGCGTAACAAATTAATCTCCAACTTGGGGGCTAGTAACAACAGCATATATTGTCTCAGTTTCTGTAGGTTGGAGGTCTGGGCTCAGCTCCTCTGTCTCTGGGTATCCTCCGAAGGCCCAACCAGAGAATCATCCACTTCCCAGCTTGCCCCTGCGGTTGCTGGCAGGACTCCGTTCCTCACTAGCTGCTGGCCCAAGACCTCCCTTGATTCTTTGCCATGTGGCCTTTCCCACAGCACCCTCATGACATGGCAGTTGGCTTCGTCAGAGAGAGCAAGTGAGTGGGCAAGACAGCGTGCCAGCAAGAAAGGGAGCATGCTAGCTAGCAAGAGCGAAGCTACACTCTCCTGAAACCTAATCAAGGAAGCGAGTCACTAGACCCAGCCCCAGCCTGGGAGAGGAATGACACAGGGTGTGAATTTCAGCAGGTGGGGTCACCCTGGGTTTCTGAGAAGGTGCCTGCCGCAAGCTGTTTAGATGTTTCCAAACCTCCTTTGTCCCCACGGAGCACTGTCTGCTCCTCACCATGACAATAGCCCCTTCACTTACCTGTCACTAAGTAGGGGGAGCCTGTGGATTCTGCACCCACAGGCTATAGGTGCCCCACCTCTCCCGTCTCATGGAGATTGATGGAAACGGCCCCTGCCCTTTGCTGCCAATCCTTAGTTCCCAAAAGCGATTCACAACCTTTTCTTTTATGTATATATTTTGTATTGTTGTTCAAGCACAGTTGCCTCCCTTCCCTCCCCCACCCATCCCCCCCAACCTTTTCAAATGACTAGTGTCTTTCGTAACATCGAACTTAAAAGGCAGGTCTTTTTTTTTTTTTTTCAACCTTTTTTTAGGTGATTGACACGCATAAACTTCATATATTTAAAGTAGCCTAGTTGATAAGTTTTGGCATGTGTGCCCAACCCCAACCCAGATGGTGACAAGCCCGTCGATCCTGAAGTTTCCCCAGGTCTCTTCGAAAGCCTTCCTCTCACCTGCCCTGCCAAGCAACCACTGATGTGCTTTCCGTCTCTCTGGATTAGTTTACATTTTCTGGAATGACCCTTGTGAAGATTTGTTCACATAAGTTCTCTTGCTTTTTCTCTCCAAGCCATTCCCATAAAATGTTATGTGACGGTAACTGCTTAATAGCTCCAAGCGTTGTCCGATTTTCATCCTTCCGGCCTCCATTGAGCACGCCCTGTGCACTTTGATTAAAACTCAAAAAGACCCATTCTGCTACCACCTACAGTGGACGAGTTTAGTTCGCACCCACTCCGATCCAGCCTACACCCGAGTGCCAGATGAGTCTCTTAAAAGCAAACCTGGGATCATGTCACTCACTGCTCACAGACCTTCCCTCGCTCCTCACTGGCAGCACGACGAAGCGCACAAGGCTCCAGGTCTCGTGTGGGGGCCGCCGAGCCAGCCGGCCAGCCAGCGGCCTGTGGGCTTCGCCGTGGTAACAGTGAGGAGAGAGGGTGCCTGGGGGGAGTTCAGGGTATGGCCATGTTTACCGAGGACCCTGGGCCAGTGTCCGGGAAGGAGCCAGAAAGACCGGTGCCCTTGATAAACTTGGCCACACGCCGAACTGGCCCTAGGCATGCATCAGCAGGTTGGTCCTGCGGTCCTTCCCCCAGGCTTTTCCATCTATCCCAGCCGTGGGGTCCTTCTGTTCTTTAGGCCTGTCTGCATTGCTGCTACCATATACCCTTCCCTTAACTCCTCGTACTAGACCAAGGACATCTGGCCCTGCGCCCCTCCCCGCGTCCCTGAGTCATGTTAACGTAAGTAATATTTAGGAATGATAACTGCTTTCCAAAACAAAATCAAACTTCAGTATAGTACTGTCTTACATGTTTGCAAATCTCCCTAATATCTGCCTTAATATTACACAGCTGGATCCTTTTATCTGCCTCTACATTCATTCAAGGGCATCTTGGGATATCTAGTTTTTGTTGAATTATGTGAAGAAAACTCAGGGTCTCACAGGTATGTGGTTGGAGAAGGGAAGAGTGTTTTAATGGTCTTTTCCTCTATTTGCGGAACTCTTCCTGATAATACACCAAAATTCAGCAAGCGGTGGTTTCTACAAGATTATTTGTTATAATCAATGAAACCATATCGATGACCTTTTAATACTCCGTTCCATTAAAATCTGTTGCTCTGTCTTGACTCTGTATTCGAGAATGATTTTGTAGTGTCACCCATTGCTCATTTCAAAAATATTGGCTCTCTGAGTTGTGCAGACCTTTCATTATTTCCTGTCCAAATAGTCACATTTATTAATATCACCACTGATTTTATCAAGAAACTTTGTAAATATTGGGAAGCTGGCATTTCCCATATGTCAGGTTGCAAGTTTTCCAAAATGGATTGGCAACAGATACTATCAATTGTTTTCAAGGGATAAGCTCACTTGGATCATTTTTGAGGAAATTCCTGCCAGATACCCAAGTCTTAACAAGTATAGCTTGTCAACCTTTTTTTTTCAAGAAGCAGTGGTGTTCCACAAACAAAGGTGCTAGTTCAGCTCGTAACTCAGTGACGCAAGGACTTTGTCTCAAAACAACCTCACGCTTCCGTACCCAGTGGAAGTGCTTTCTGCATCCTTGCCATCTGATCGCACGGAATTTTCCAAGTGAATACTCAGGGGTTCAGATTTATGAAATTCATCATTTTTCCCTGCATCCAGGACATTTCTAAGTGAAACTATTTTGTGTTTATCTCCGTTACTGTCAGTGCATGGTGGCGAAGCATGCACTGCTGAGTGGCACGCTTTGGTGCCACTGCCCGATTTGTGCGTCAGCACTTTCACTATGCAGGTGTCCACAGAGTGAATTCAGTAGCATCTTAGTGCTATTATAAAAAGCGTGGGGCCCTAGCTGGTGTGGCTCAGTGGATTGGGCGCTAGCCGGTGAACCGAAGGATTGCCAGTTCGATTCCCAGTCAGGGCACCTGCCTGGGTTACAGGCCAGGTCCCCAGTGGGGGGCACGCGGGAGGCAGCCATGCACTGATGTTTCTCTCCTTGTTTCTCCTTCCTTTCCCCGTCTCTAAAAGTAAATAAATAAAATCTTAAAAAAAAAAAAAAAAAAAAGGCGTGGGCCTCACAGACCTCCCAAAAGAATCTCGGATTCTCCCAGGGCTGCGCAGACCCGTCCTGCTTTGACAAGTCTGTTATCTGCCCTTGTGGGTCGCTCTGGAGCTGGTGGGTGGGCAGAACATAATCACCCCCAGGCAACAAGTAAGAAATGCGCAGTCCTCTCCTCAGACCTGCCTAACTAAGAATCTCCATTTTCCTGAGCTCCCCAGGGAATTGATCTGCACACTTTTCCTGTAAAGGATCAGATGGTAAATATTTGTGGCAACCAGTCAGCTCTGCCTTTTACCTTGAAAATAGCCCCACAATCCATGGAGTGTGGCTGTGGTCCAACGAAACTTTATTTATGGAAACAGAAATTTGAATTTCACATACTTTTCATGTGTCATGAAATATTATTCTCCTTTGAGGGTTTTTTTCCCCATTATTTAGAAATGCAGAAAAGCCTTCTCGGTTTGCAGGCCATAGGGAGAGCTGTGTATATAGCGCGTGGGCCACAGTTTGCCGACCCTGCTCCAGAAACTCGTTCTTCAACCTGGGTGCCCACACTGAAGTCACCTGGGGAGCTTTGTTCTTAAAAGAGCAAAACTTCTCAGTCCTGACTCCCATGCCCTGAAATGCTCATGTAATTGGTTTGGGGTAAAGTCTGGGCATCAGGGATTTCAAATGGTCTCCAGATAATTCTCCTGTGAAGCAAATCTTGAGAACTTCTGCTCTGTAATATTTTTTAAAACAAACAAACGTTTATCTTACCTCTTTTCTTTAAATCGTAGGTGTCTCAGCCCAGCATTGTACATTCTAACCTTAGAGCAGGGCTCTTTTCACCTGTGGCACTGTTGACGTTTGGGATCCCATCTTTCTTTGCGGTGGGCGCCGTCCCGTGCACTGCGTGCGGGGCTTTCGGAAGCATCCCTGGCCTCCCCCCACCGCATGCCAGCAGCGCCTCCCAGTTGTGCTGTCTGAAAATACCTCCCTGCATACTGTCCCAGGGCCAAATCGTCCCCAGCTGAAAACCACTGTAGAAATAACCCTGTAGAGTTTTCTGTTCATGCTCTCTCAGGGATTCCCCCAACTCCAACTCGGTGCTAGTGACATTTGTGGTCAGATCCTTGGGGGGCTGTCTTTACTCCCTGGAGCCAGAAGCACCTCCCTCCCCCAAATGTGATGCCCCAAAATATCTCCAGACATTACAGAATGTCCCCTGAGGGCACAGTCACCCCCTGTTGAGAACCTCTGCTGGGGCCGTCTCAAATCAGGGAGGCATCTGTCGGCTGACACTCACTTTTGCCTCTTTTAAGTAGGATTCTCGCTGCCTCCATTTTCCTGATGCCGGTTGTTTGAAAGTTGCAAACCTTAGCTACCTCTCCGTTTCTTTTGAATTTTGTGGCTCATTAGGAATCAGTAAAGTAGCAAGGAAAGCCGAGCGTAGAGCGTGGCGGGGCGGGGGGCGGGGCGTGTGTGACATTCATTCCCTGGGGAAGAATCTGAGCCCTTGTTCCCGCTGGCCCTCCTTCTGAGCCAGCATTAAATGTGCGGCCAGGATCACAGACAACTTGGGGCAAATCGCTGGGCCGTTCTGAACTCACAGCCATGGCAACAGCCATCCGCAAGCATGAGGACAAAACGTGTTTTATTCTGTTGTTCTGCACAAAAGGTTCTAGAGATGCTGGAGACAAAATGGCCATTGAGTGTTACAGGCATTGATGTGTGTTTATTTCTCCCTACTATGTGGTTTAGATTGAAACCCTCTGAGGCGAAAGCACACTGGAGTTGTTGTGTCAATCGGAACCTAAAATTCAAAATTCTCTTGAGCCACAGAGACCAGCTAAGTGAAGGCTTATAACATGGTTAACCTAAGAGGTTCTGAGGGTTTAATGAGAGGTATAGAGAATGACTAGCAAAATGTGCTAGAAGGCCTGGCACTGATTTTTTTTTTTTTTACTTGAGTAGATCATAGTCATCCAGAAAAAAAAAAAAATGCTTTCCTTCCTTGCCTTTTCTGGTTCATATTAACGGATGTTGTCCTTGCTGGTTTGAAGCTTGGGAAAACTTGAGTGTGGATTTATAGGAGTATCCAAGAAAAGCATTGACCTGCCTTAGCCAGCGTGAACTTGAACAGTGTGGTGCTTTGCTGATGCTTGGCACCACCTCTGTACTTCAAAACATCGGCCTTGTCTGTGACTTCTCACATGGGGACAGCCTGAATCACAGCCCCAGTTCCTTTGTCTGTCCAGGCACAGCCAGCCCCGTGGAGGGCTTCGGTGGGGGAGTAAATCTGTTTTCTCAGCCCCTGTCTATGGTGCGGCTCTAAAGCATCTTTGTCAAAAATTCTGAGGTTAAGAGGACTTGCTTGGCTCCAAAAAACCACTCTAGTTGCACTCTTTTCAAGACCGCTGAACAACTTGGAACATTTTGTTTTCTTCGTTGCAGCCCCTGCAACTTGCCATTTGATTTGCTAGAGTTATGGCCAAGCCCAGCGGGCCATCTTTTCAGGGGAAAACACCACACATGGTTGAACACAAAACAGGTGCTTCCAATGGGCACAGGATGCCGTTCCCGAGACCGGGACGTTGAGGCTGTTGACTCAGAACAGGCTTCTCAAACTTTCTTGTGCACATAAGTCACCCGGAGGGGAGGGTCTTGTTAAAATGCAGATTCCGATTCAGCTGGTCTGGGGTGGGGCCTGAGATTCTGCATTTTCTCTAAAGTTCACTGGTGTTGCTGACGCTGCCGGTCCAAGGACCACACTTGGTAAAACGAAGGGTCTAAAGCACTTTCAACTGACAAGTGGTCCACTCGTATCTTTCCTTGGCCTCTGAAAGTTTTCATTGCTGTAGAAGCTCACAGCATTCATCTTTAGCTCTTCTGAGCTACGGACCCTTGCATCCAATTGCCTACCAGAATTCCTCCTTTAAGACGACATCCAATCACCTGAAACTCAACATGTCTAAGAGGGGACTCAACGTCTTTGTCCTCCAGGCCTAGCCCTCTTCTGGTCAACCTAACTCAGAGAACAACACAGCATCCATACAGCTGTCCATGCCAAACAGTTAGGAGTCATCCTTGGTACTCAGCAATCCATCCCCAACCCCATGATCAAATTAATCCACACCAAGTCATGCGCATTTGACCCCTTAATCACCTCTCAGACCCATTCATTGCTCCCACTTCCACCCGCTTTGCCCTGGTCCAAGCTCTTGTCATCTCGCGTGAGAACCATCCTATTCATCTCCCCATCATCCCCAGTGACCTTTTGCAACTCCAGTCTGTTCCCTGTGGTTAACAGCGCTCAGTGGCTTCACACAACTCTGAGGATACAGTCCAGAATCCTTAAGGCAGCTTAAGCCCCTAAGGGGTCTGTCTCCTATAGAACCCCCACCCTGCCTTCTTTGTCCCACCCTCTGTGTACTCTCTGTGTTCTGGCTTCTTCCATGCCTGGGAAGGCACCCTGCTCTTCTCCGCCATGGAGCTTCTCTTCCTTCTGTTCCTGAAGCACGTTCCCTAACCCATTCTTCTCTCCCTTTCCGTAATTAACTCAAATTCATCCTTCATATTTAAACTGCGGCAACTAACCCTAGCCACTCCCCAGAAGCCTAAGTCAGTCCCCGTTGTTTGCTCTCCTACCACTTCTGGGCTTGGAACCATATGGTTCACATCCATTTCGCCCATAGACTATAAACTCCGTTAGAGTGCAGACCACGCCTACCTTGGCTCACCAGCGAGTCCCCAGAGCACAGCAAAGTGCTCGGGACATCAAGGACACTTGGTGAGCATTGCACGTTCCCTAATTGAACGAAATGGAACGAGTGAATGCACAGCTGCTCCCGCCCTCCCAATGCTGTCACTCTCCCCCGTATCTGTTACTCTGCTTCACTGACAGCTTCAGTGAAACGAGACCTTTAAGAGACCCCAATACCCAGAGTGATGATAACAGCAAGGTTATGGGCGGAGCTTCTCTTGTTGGCGTGAGGACTGAGCTGTGACTGCGGGTCAACCTGGGCCAGCTGCTCCTTTGAAATGAGTTACAGACCATCTAACACGGCTTCTTTGGGTCTTTCTAGTATTTTCATAACTGACTCATCAGTTTCTTCATAGCCTGATGTCTAGTGTCTCGACAACCACTGTTTCATACGTTTTGTCCAGTGTTTTAGTTGTTTCAGGCAGGAGAATGAATTAGGTCCCTGTTAATCCATCTTAGCCAGAAGCAAGGAATCGTTCTGGGGAGTTAGATTTTTATTACAGTGGAATTCGGGTGGTAACAAAAGGAAAGTCAGAAGAACCGACACAGTAAAGAGCTGGCATGATTCCTTAGGCTAGCGCCTGTCAAATTTGAGCGTATGTGAAAACTTCCTGAGAGGCTGGTTGAAACACAGATTCCTAGGGCCACCCCTTCCTGGTTTCTAGGATGGGACCCAAGATTTTGCATTTTTAATACGTTCACAGGTCATACTGATGCTTTTGGGTCTGATACCACACTCTGAATGATCAGTGCTTCTGGATGTGAGTCTGCAAACTTTTTCTGTAAATAGGAAATAGTTCAGGATTTGTAAGCGATACATTCTGTGACAGCCATTCAACTGACCATCATCGTAGGGGAAAACGGCCACACTTTGTAAATGAATGCGTGTAAACTGTTCCCATACTACTGTATTTGCAGAAACACAGGCTCGCCCTGGCTTAGGAAAACTGAGCTGTTGACTCTTGGATGCTATGGTGGGGAATGGCTACTCTCTCTGAGCGTGAAGGAGAGCTCGTTAATTCTAGGACATAGGTCGTCCCTTTATGTAGAACCTGACGGTGGCTGTACATCAGGATGATACGGTAGGCAAGGCGACATCTGCCTTTCTACGCTGCATTTCTTCCTAACGTAGTGAAATGGAATAAAATGCAACCATGGACATATAGAGTGAAAAGACGCCCCCTTGCCTCCTCCCACATAAATGCACCGAGGACTGGCTTCATGATTTGCAAGCTCAGTGCAAAATGAAAATGCAGAGACCCTTGTTCAAAAATTATTAAGAACCTCAAGGTGGCCATAGCAGAGCATTAAACCAAGCCCAGGGCCCCACAGGACTGCTCAGGTCACGTCACCGTCATGACCTCCACCACCACCTACGCCACATACACGCGCATTCATGGTGTTCAAGTCGGAAATGCTGTTAATGGGAGGGCACTAACAGTATTGACATCTATATTTAGGGAACATGTTTAGGTTATTTTTACTTTTCGCAGCAGTTTGGTTTCTCTGGCAAAAGTATGTGGCACATGAGCAAACGGCCCAGTGTTCAGACACCGGACCCACTGTGGGTAGGAAGAGCTTCCAGATGGACATGGAAGGCACAGTGGACATGGGTGGGTACCCACCCCACACACAGTTTCAGCCTTGCAGATAAATTTACTCCTACAAATCTTCCCCATGTTGTATTGCACAAGCTGCTTCTCACATTGACCGGCAGGGTCCCTAGGAGTTTCATCTGCGCGCGTAGAACGATGAGCAGCACGGTGAGTTCTGCTCCGTAGGCGCCAGAGTTCCTACAGCCGCAAAGGCAGCCATCTGCCGAGAGACTAGGACTCGTTGGCGTGATCCCCCAAACTCCTGAGTGCCAGCTTTCCCCTGCTGTTCTAAAACCAGACCCACAGCGTGGGGTATATGGAGTCATTGAGAGAGAGATAAACTAGAGGGAAACTTGTGGCCTTGATCTAGTGTGGAATTTGGGACTGAGCAGCACCATTCTCGTCACCCCACTTGTCTTTTTGCGAGTCAGGGAGCAGCTGTGAGATTTCCTTTGAAAGAAGCAGAATGCTCTAACCCTTTGGATGAAAGACTTTTGAAGTGGCAACTGGATCTGGAAGGATGAGTTATATGGTCACGGGGCAAGTGTGCTATGCTGTAACACCGAACCTAGCTGCGAATAACGAGAAAGGATGTGGGTTTACTAGAAAAATATATAAACAAATATAACCCAAAAACATTTATGTATGAAGGAGCACTTTTCCAGGTTATATGTCAATGTCAGCATGTCAGCTGTGTTCTGCATGTTGGTCTTTCTGTAGAAGGCCTTTCGTAACCCCTTTCCGGGAGGAATTGTATTTCTCTCCCCTGCCCTGCCCTGCCCACCATCTATCTCCTGGCTCTCCAGCCGTCTACACCTTATCATGCTGCACTATAATAATTACGTTACGTGACTGCCTGCAGCATTAGACTGAGCTCCTTGAAAACAAAGACAATGTCTGATTTCACAGTGGTATCCCCAGTGCCAAGCACAGTGCCTACTTAGCACCCAGTAGGTCTTCAAAAAATACTGAATGAATAAAACCCAAAGTGAAACTCAGAACCCAGGTCGTGTCACTGAAAGTCAAACACATGGCAAGTGAAACTGACTTCTGGAGCTGAGTTCTGCGGCCATAGGCGGTTCTATGTCTGCTCTGTCCACTAGGGGAGCCGCCAACAAATGTGGCTCTTGAGCGTGTGAAATGTGCACCTGAGGAACTCAATTTACCATTTTATTTCATTTTAAACAATGTAAGTAGTTACAAGAGCTAGACGCTACTGTACCGGACAGCACAAGTCTCAAGGTCACACATGTCTATCTAATAAGGGCTGGATATAACTCTGTTAGCCAGGGAGGCGGACATTCATCTTGCCCCTCGCATCATGCGGACTGAGAGTGGGGGAGGTTGTGAATGACAGAACACACGCAGGTCAATTTTCTTTCATGTAATGGGACACCTCGAGGCCAGGGGTTTGTCTTTTCTTTTTTTGTTCTAAAGATTTTATTTATTTATTTTTAGACAGAAGGGAGGGGAAGGAGAGAGGGAAACATCAATGTGTGGCTGACTCTTGTGCGCCCCCTACTGGGGGCCTGGCCTGCAACTCGGGCATATTCCCCAGACTGGGAATCAAACCAGCAACCCTTTGGTTTGCAGGCCAGTGCTCAATCCACTGAGTCACACCAGCCAGGGCGACACTGGGGATTTTTATGTAATGGGACACATGGAGGCTGGGGATTTGTCTTGGTTTAGGAGCCTGGACTTTTAGTGGAAGTCTTTCACCTCACCTCAGCCCCCAGAAAGTCCTAAAACAAAATACAATTGAACTCCATCATCCTTGTTCACAAATCTCACGTGTCCAAAGCTCTTGAAGGTACCAACTTGCTAGTGAACTTGAACTGTGTTGTGCACTGGTTCCCCTTTTGTGCGGTTTCATAAATCCATCGCAGGGAGGTAGGTTTTCATGGAAACAGCTCGCCATCTTCTGAAATAGAAAGGAAATACACTTTCTTACAAAGTCCCGACATTTTCCCCCCCAATGAACTGAAGAGAAAGCTGGTAATGTGGTGGGTTTAAGCAAATGCTAGCTTAAAATGGGATGCTCATCAAAATGGAAAAGCCTGTCTCCAGGGTTTCATGCTGGGTAGTCATTCCCTGCCTACTGGAAAGAGCGTTTGGGGAGAAGAAATGTAGCCTCATGTGCTTGCTTTGAAGTAATGAACTGCTCTTGATTGCTGTTAGACTTCATAATGCCTTCAGAGTTCGATTTCTCTGACAAGCCATTTACTTAAGGGTCTGGATAATATAAACAGGGACGGGAGGTCAGGGAGGTAGGGACATCATCCTGAGGCCCGCACTGCCCTATGAAACATAAATGTCTCCGAACTGAAAGTGGCACCCTCAGGGAGGTCTCCGTGGATGGCTCAAGTAAAAGTTTATTTTTAAAATGGATACAAGTCTTTCATCTTGTCAAGATGCAGAGTGGATTGTGGCTCTCTCTCCTTCATTTCACTTCATGGATGCTCATTTTGTCTTTTTTTCCCCCCCTTCTGTTCCTTTTTCCTTCTTCAAGTATTTAAATGTCATCCACCAGTTCTGGGTTCTTATTTTGAACGTGTGTGTCGGGGAAGGGGGCAGATGGAAGCCGGGGAGGAGGAGGGTTATGACTAAACTGTTTGTGCTGCTTGGGCTGGGGGACATTTTTATGACAAAGTTAATTTCTGATAATGACATGAAACTTGAGGGGATCCACTTGAGTGGATCTTGGTGACTTTGTTCTTCTAGGGACCAAAATACGTATCACCTATCCAAAATGATCACGTCGATATTTTTCTGAATGCAGCAACAGTGTAATTACTGTATTTGATTCTTTCGGTTGCCCAGGAGGTAAAGGCTCGGGCAAAGGTATTGGCTGCTACAGAAATAGAAGTGCTTGAAACCCCAGAAGTTTGCGGGTTGGGGGGAACCTGATGGTGGCTCTTCTGCAGGAATGATGACTCCGCATCGTCACTTGAGCAGGTCCCCCCCGCCCTGGCACCCCCAGGTCGGTTTGGGAAGCTCTAGAATTGCGACTTACTGCATAATGATTTGTGTCTGCTCTGCCACTCATCCCAAGCAAATTAAGCTATGTTCCCTCCTGGAGCCCTGGGGTCCTAACCCACAGACTATGAGACGATGACAGCTACCCCCACTGGCCCTCGGGATGTTGCGCTATTAGCCATAGAGTCTGAGGGGGAAGATGGCAAAGTAGAACCTTCTCTGCTAACGTGTGGTGCTCGTGAAGACCAAGAGGCATTTGCGTGTTACAGCAGCATTTTCTCTCCTTTGGCTGCAGGCTGCTTCGAATGCTGCATCAAGTGTCTGGGAGGAGTCCCCTATGCCTCTCTGGTGGCCACCATCCTCTGCTTCTCTGGGGTCGCCTTGTTCTGTGGCTGTGGACACGTGGCTCTCGCGGGCACCGTGGCGATCCTTGAGCAACACTTCTCCACCAACACCAGTGACCACGCCCTGCTGAGTGAGGTGTAAGTACCTGCTTCCCTTTAAAAATGTACTGAAAATGCAACCACCCCCTGATGTTTTTTTAAAAGGCTACCGGGTGCTCCCCTGGCAGAAAGTACTGTATGCAGACAGAAGAAGGTCCACGAGAGAAGGAAAAGGAAAGGGCCAAGAACGCAGGGGGCGTTTGGCACCCACCTATGAATGGCAAGGTGCACGCACAGGACACTCCGCACACCATAGCCGCAGAAATGAGGGGCTGTGTAGGGTGATGGGCTGCCGCTGCCCAGCGTCACAGCAGTTATCATGGTTCCCAGGCGCCCTCCAGTGGCCTCACAGGAGGTGACCAGCCTTGGAATAAGAGGAACCCCGTTGAGGACTAACTCCCCTCTGTTCTATAGGAACAGGACTTGGACGTTAATTCTTCAGGCAGAACAAGTCCCAGAGCATCTTCCAGTGCAGAAAAGGGGAAGTCTGGTGGGTGGAGCCCCAGATCTCTGCCTCCCCACTCGGGAATGATTCTCAGTGGAGCCTCAGCTACTCCCACGCAGACTGTCTTAACTACGCAGGCCCAGAACAGTGAACTGATTCCTTCATATACTTTCCCCCTTTCCCCACTGCCTGCGGTGGGTTCTTTTTCTGTCCTTGACTCCCCAAACCTCCCAGTAGTCAGGTGTCTTGTGATTGTAAGAGACTTCTCCAGCAGACTGAGAAAGGCATGAAGGCATTTTTATGCAGTAATGAAATCATGTTGGAAGAGTCCTTAGGGCATTTTACTCTTTATTTTTCATGAATGCCATCCAAACCAACGAGCAGGGGTAAGGGAGGTTATAAGGAGAACCAAGCAGCACACGGGACTTATTGAATGAATACAACTGTGTGCAAAGATGACCGGGAACATTTGCCACAACTGAACCTGGGAAAGGTGCACTGCTTCACTTAGCTAGGAAGCTGGAGAAGTGGCTCTCAAACTTCCAGGCATCTTTAAAAATTCCCCATGCCCACCCTGCACCGCAGACCAATTGAGTCATAATCTCTGGGGCTAGCACCCAGGTAGCAGCGTTTCCTAAAGCTCCCCAGGCAGTTCCAGCAGGTGGCCAAGGGTTGAGGAGCCGCCATCTGGGTCCCCGTCAGCCTTCATAGGACACAATTAGTTGTGAATGAACTTTTTGTATCTTAAAGCTCCTCGAAACTTATGTGGTGACAATTTCAATGCCAAAAACATCTGCCCAAGGTTTACATATGGACCCCCTGAGTGCTTCCTTGGGGGCTTTTTCAGGTTAATGTGAACCACTAGGCCTGGCTGGGAGGCATCTGCTATGGCAGAAGGAGCACGGTACCCACTGGGGCGGAGTTCCGGTGCCGGCCCTGCCCCTAACTCCGTATCCTTGTGGGAGTCGCCCCACTCAATGCCTGACTTCACTTATTCGCAAAATGAGACGTCTAACCCCCAGAGCACAGAACTCGGGTCAAGTATTACAAGAGTACAACCGCCCCTGATGGAAGGCAGCGGCTCCCTTGCCTGGGAATGTTGTCCACCTCAACAGTGGGCCCACCTTGGGAGGCGGGCCCAGGCCGCAGTGGGGTGGGCCAGGACGCCCACCCGGAACGCCCCCCGAGCCCAGAGCGGCCCCCAGAGGGGCAGGAGCTGTCGCAGGAACATCACCCTCAGGTCTCCCCCTCCAGAGGCTGAACCCTGTTTACCACGCAGTGGATTCGACTTTTCAGGCTCTCACCCTCCCTCTTGCAGAATCCAGCTGATGCAGTACGTCATCTATGGAATCGCGTCCTTTTTCTTCTTGTACGGGATCATTCTGTTGGCAGAAGGCTTCTACACCACGAGCGCGGTGAAAGAACTGCACGGGGAGTTTAAAACCACCGCCTGCGGCCGGTGCATCAGCGGAATGGTGAGTACTGACCGCGGGTTCTCGGACCCGCAGCCACACCTCTCTGCACTCCTTGAAGCTGGGAACAGCTACGAGTTAATTGGGAGTGCAGGGAGAGTCCTGACACACACAGGCACACCGCAGGTTCGGTTCCAGACCGCCGCAGTGGAGTATCGCAATCAGGCGAGTCGTCATCTTTTTGCTGGGGGAGGGTCTTGCCTTCAATTTGTGAAACACACATCTGTGAAGGGCAATAGAGGGAAGCTCAGTTACACCGAAGTATGCCTGTGGTGTTTGTGCTTAACAATTACAGTCAGGAATACGAAATTACCTTCAATGCATTATTGATCGTAAGCTAAAATCTATGGCTGGTTGCATTAAATCTAACATTTCCCTTACCCAGGCACAGGCCATGAGGGTTTTGAAGTTTTCACATGTTAGGTCCCCACTATGAAAGGAGGTAACTTTCATGCTGTCTCCACGCTCCTGTTCACGTCTTGCACGTGGACTGTGGCCACAAAGATGCACGCATACTAGCCTTTCAACCTCAGAGTTGCCCTCCTCAATGCCTTTTAATGAGCTCTTTTTAAGCTTTGCTCTCCTCTAGACCAGAGGTCAGCAAACCTGTCTGCGAAGGGCCGGGTGGGGACCGGTTTGGGCTCTGCAGACCACTCGTAATCTGTCACTAAGGACAGAATTCTGAATGCCGGAGGCCACCAGGACAGGAATACCTCTGCACTGGCTGCCCTAGGGGGGTTCTCACCACTGCAGGAACCGAAGGTTCGCTTGAACCACCAGCCCGTTTTCAAGTCTTCATGGTGTTATTAGAAAGAAAGTAAAGTTTTCTTCTGCAGGGTGCAAAAAAAAGCAAGCCTAGTCTGGAGTAGGAAGGGAAGGAAGGCTGTGAAACTGGTGAAATCTGTCTTTTGACTATTTTTAGAAATGCACATGCTTCCAAAAGTGTAAATGTCCTTGAGATAAAAATGCCTTGTTTCCGTAGTTTCCTGGGGTGACCTACAGGACGTGACCCATCTAAGCATGACCCTAAGGTCGATCTGGCACAATTCAGGTATTTCCTGAAGGATAGAAAGTTCAATGGAACCTTCAAGTCTTCGGCATCAGCTTGAAAAACTAAAAAGCCAAACTTGGATTCCAAACTTTCACCCACACAACTCTGTGGGTGCACATTCTCAAAATATAAATACCACGATGTGTTTTAAACAGCCTCTCAAAGTAGCTGAAAATTGGTAGTCAAGGCAGGTTAGGAAGAAAATAAAGCAATGTGATTATATTCTTCCTGAAATTGCCCATGGCAACGTGTGGGTGCACAGGGTGATTTTTGTCCTAAGCCAGGGCTTTGCTTGCCAAGCTCCTGTGAATGTTAAAGATGAAAACAACTGGAGGGAAATGAGAATTTTATCACAGTCACTGAGCATTAAGCTTGTGTTCAAGGCTATTTTAAACCTTTAATATAGGTTCAAGCATCTAATGCTCTTAGTAATATCACAGGCTCATGAATCTAGTGAAGTTCTTTTTGAGAAAGAACTTCCTGTAGCAATTGCTATTATACCACCCACCTATTATGTAAAATAAAGGTAATTTGGGGTAAAATAATATGAAGTTATACTTCAAGTGGCCTGTGAAACCACCCAGACACTGTCCCAGGGTAAGTACAGAACTCACATTTACGAAGAATGCCACATGGGAGGTGCTGTCACTAATTAGCTCCATGACCTTGGACAAGGGAGATCACCTCTGGGGATCTTGAGTCCTTGTTAAAAGGACTTTTAATTACCAGGGAGTAACAGTCTCCATCCTATAGCTCTGGAGAGTGTGATCACCCTGCCCCAGCCGCTGGCCCTCGGTTCTTCTCTTCCTTGCCTTGTCGCTGCTGTGGCCCAAGCGGTGCTCTGGACTGCATGTACCCCACAGCTTCAGCATGGGGTCGGAAACGCACCAGCATTCGTCCCAGGGGTGTGCCCTGGCGCAGGTTCAGTGACGGTTCTTTCTCCCCCTCCTTTTTGGCTTAGTTTGTCTTCCTCACCTATGTGCTGGGAGTGGCCTGGCTCGGCGTGTTTGGTTTCTCTGCAGTGCCCGTGTTTATGTTCTACAACATATGGTCAACTTGTGAAGTCATCAAGTCGCCCCAGACCAACGGGACAACCGGTGTGGAGCAGATCTGCGTGGATATCCGACAATACGGTGCTTCCTTTTAATCCCCCCATTACCGTTTCTGCTCTTGTGCGTACACCTGGACCTTAGCTGTCACGTGGGCATCTAGTAATCGTTGTGATCGCTTGCATACATCTCCCTATTGCAATGGTGTACACTCTTTCCCTCCATAGGCTCCTTTTCTTAAGGAAAAGCCCGTTTAGGCTCTTAGTTGCTGAAAGTCACCCTTCAGATTTTTGTTGTGTTTTTCAAATATACAGTATAACATTTTTTATAATGAGAAGCTACTTTATAATGCAGTTCCATCTAAAAAAGACCTCTGGATGGTCACTATAAAAAGGTTATGCATTTTCTTCTTCAATTTTTCAGTTCTGTACCATAATACTGCATGTACTGTATATCCAATTAATTTATATGTCAGACTCTTCAAAGCAAGTAGTTTTTAAATGACCACCTGCTTAAATTTCATCTATACTGAAAAACACAACATAAAATCCAAATGTATTTTAAAGTCATCAGAATATATTCTATAAAAGCCAGCTATTGGAAACAGATTCAAACATATTTTCAAACGTATTTTCAAAGGGATGGGACCCTTCCAATAAGGCAGCTAAGGCTGGTTCATTTTGACAAGGTGCAGAAGGGGCCATTACTGCACCTGTCAATTAATGTGAGGCTTGACTGCCCTGCTGAGAGAAGGCAGCATCCCCTGAGCAAGGAGTTTAATTAGTGCTTCTAGCCAGGATGGCAGGAAATCCTGTTCTTGGCAGAAACAAATACCAAAAAAAAAAAAAGCTTTTCATCAGAATCAAAGAGGAAATAACTGTTCTTTCAGAGCTTTTTGAGAAAGAGGTGACTATTTCATTTTTCTTGCTTGTTTTTCCCATGTGGCTTATCCTCAGACTCTTACCTTATGACATAATAGGAAATTTGTCTAAAACTGCCCACCAGCCTAATCCTCTCTTCTCATAAAGACCAAGGTTCGATCACACTGTTCTTTCTGATGGACTGAAAACAGTGCCTAAAGTTGATTTTGATTTTTTAAGATTTAATTCATTTTTTTTTTGAGAGAGGGGAACATCGATGAGAGAGAGAAACATCAGTCGGTTGCTTCTCTCTTGCCCCCCAACCAGGGACCTGGCCTGCAACCCAGGCATGTGCCCTGCGCCCTGACTGGGAAACGAACCAGCGACCTTTCAGTTTGCGGGACACTGCCCAACCCACTGAGCCGCACCCGTCAGGGCTAAAGTTGATTTTTAAAGTATTTGCAAATGCCTGTCTAAATGTATAGCATTGCCCTATTCTTAAACATCTTCACTAACCATTTAGGGAGACTTACTCTTGGCCCACGGCAAGGATGGCGCGAACAAGGACTCCTTTTTCTAACCCTCCTTCCTCACGCCCTAGGACAAGTGTAATCTGCACTGCGTTTAATACTTCGGCACTCACCTGCTCACTAATGGCAAAAAGAGCAGCAGCTCCCAGTGGGCACTGTCGCTGCAGGGACGAGTCGGGGTTACAGTGAGAGACCTCAGGCGGTGCTGGCCCCACTTTCTGTGATGACGGTCAGGCCTTTCAATCCCCAAGTAGTTCCAGCACGTTTGTAAAACAATAAAAATGAATATAAAAGCAAAGAGATACAAAATATGAGTCCCAATTACATAACATGAGCATGAATTACTCTGTCAAGCTGCTACCAAAGAGCCTGAGTGACAGGCCACAGACCAGGAATTCACGGGAAATGGACCTGATCTCAGCATGAGGAAGTGCTTTAGAAGCGGGGGGGGGGGGGGGGAGTGTCCAGCCTGCAGCTGCATAACTATAGTTACAGGTGGGAAATTCACAGGTGGGAAAACCTAGCTTTGAAAATCAGTTTTTATTTTATTAGCCCATGCCACCCTAGTAAAGTCACTACATAAAAAATAAAACTAAATTCAAAGAAACAAAAATTTTACAGAGACCAGCTCAACTACACAAAGCACTAAGCACTGAACAATGCAAGTAAATAATTTGTAGGGAAATTAGCACCAGGTTAAGCCTCTTATAGACTAGTTCACTTTGCCCATGCCCTACTTACCGTCCAAGTAGGACTTACTAATTACTCCCAAAACCCTGTTCTGCAGACGGCAGATCTGTTCCCTGTTGATGAAGAACTGCGGCCTGCCAAGTGCATTGTTCTCAGCATCCCACACGGTGAGGACCGTGGAGAGCACAAGGCCTGTAGTGCGCACTAATACCTAACATTCTACTGACCTTCACTTCACAGGTATCATTCCTTGGAATGCTCTCCCAGGAAAGATATGCGGCTCCGCCCTTGAGAACATCTGCAACACAAATGAGGTAAAAGAGTGAACTGTACGTGGTCACCGACATTCAGCCATCCTTGACCTAGGAAATGGCCGTTTTGCTTGGTCTAGCCCACTCAAGTGAGGATTTTAGCAATCAGAAAGCGTTCCTCCTTTGGCAATAATTTGGGAGTGATCCCAATCCTGCGCAGCTGAGAATCTATACGGACTCTTCTCTCTCACCTTCGGATAGTTTTTCAAACTAGAACATTTGTCACAGAACAAATGCAAATTAATCAAAGATTCCCCTGTATTTGCATGCAAGCCAAATTTTTATAAATCAAGTCACAGTTAATCACTTATATTTCCAGAGAGATTTGCTCTTATTTCGCGTTCACCCTTAATTGGCACTAAATCCTAACACACTTTGGTTTAAAATCTCCGGGCCCTAGAATATTCTTCAGGCACTGGTTTATAACTGTTTATACAACTCTGAACTGCACCACGGGAGCCTGCCTGTGTTAAGAGAGTCCTAATATGCTTTTAGAAAGCAATCGATTACCGAAGTAATGAGCCCCTACTGACCTGGCTGGTCAGTCCGTCTATCCACAACGTAGACTGGCTCAAAGCAGAAGCTCCCCATGTTGGCTGCACGGTGCGTCGTCAACGCGTGTATACAGCAGCACTGCAGTACACCGGTGACTGAGGCCCAGCCCCCAGATACTCACATTTAACTGGCCTAAGGTGCAGCCGGGGCATCAGAGAGCTTTAAACCCCACTGGGTGATTCCTGCCGGGCTTGCCGGGGGCGCACACTTACACTCAGCCTTGCCACAAGCCACTCCACGGGAAGATGACGCAGCACACTGGAACAGATGCAGGCCGTTACCTTACACGTGAAATGCTCATGTGGGTGCCCTCTTCTTTCCTAGTTCTACATGTCCTATCACCTGTTCATTGTGGCCTGTGCAGGAGCTGGCGCCACCGTCATTGCCCTGGTGAGTAATGGCCCAAGGACTGGCCCGGTCTAGCTCCCCTTCCCAGCAGTCTCTATAATGACAGGTTTCCCTTCCAGCAAACACTCCTGGGACGACTCAAGGTTGGTCAAATGTCACCCGTGTAAACCTACCACATGTCTAGACTGTAGGGTGTGCTAGCTGGCTGTCCCGGCGCTGACACTGTAGGCAATGTGAGCTGGATTTCATGGAAAGAAGAGAGGGGACCGACACCCGAACACCTGCTAACTAGGACTGGAACGTTGCGTTGTGGCATCCTGAGACAGGGACAAATGGTCCCTCAAGGCATTAGCCTTTTCAGCTTCCAAAAGGAAATCCGCATATGTACCTACATACTTACAGAGTTGACCCTGCAGTGAGCAGTAGTTACACTCAGGAAAGTCTCCTCGAACACTGAATGAAGAAATACGGAGCCACCGCTCCCGGAGGACACACAGGACTAGGTTTCTGCAAGCCTCCGGTCACATTTTTTGGCGAACCAATCAAATATATAACCTTGTTTTGTGGGGTTCTGTTCAAAGGCACCTTATTTTGTACACATTGCTGATTTACTAACACTGAACTCACAGCCTACATCACTGACTCATATCTGAAATCATTCAGCACACTTATTTTCTTTGTTAAGTCACTTCATAACGTTCTTGCACTTAAAAACACTACACAGCGCTTTGAGCAGGGAACATTTAAAAAGTAAAATCACAAGAATGCAAAAAAAACAGCCCTGGCTGGTGTGGCTCAGCGGATTGAGTGCCGGCCTGCAAACCAAAGGTTCACTGGTTTGAGTCCCAATCAGGGCACATGCCTGGGTTGCGGGCCAGGTCCCCACTGGGGGGTGCATGAGAAGCAACCACACATGGATGTTTTTCTCCCTCTCTTCAAAACAAACACTTGTGGTACAGACTGAGAGCTGGAACAAGGCAGTGCCACCTTGGTCAGCCTCTGCGGGGACACTTCACTTCCCCACTGCTCTGCACATATCCACGAATGACCCTGAAGGTGCTATGGGTAACTCAGGGGTTACCAAAAATTTTAGCATGTAGGCAAATTCGCAAATATAGAATCTTCAAATAATGAGGATCAGCTGTATGACCACAAAGAGGTACATGTATGTATGTGCACATCAAGATGGAATTTGGGAGGGCTGGGTTTACGACCTCCAGAAGTCTAAGATGTAGAGCAAGGGGCACATCGCATCTGCTCGGAAATGAGTCTCTCCCAGGATTTCCCACCACAAACCCATTCCTTCCCACTACAGCCCAGGAAAAGAACCTGTTAAGGCAGTTTACGGTGGCGACCCATTCTCTGCGCTGCTGCCTGCTCCCTCCGCTGAGCACCAGGCAGAGGAGGGCTCAGTGCTGCCGAGTGGGCCACTTTGGAAAGATGAGGGAACTAGGAGCGTTTAGCCTCATCTCATGCCGCTGAGCCAGAACTCCATCTGGTCATTCTTTAAATACATCCTAGTCTTTTTAATAAACGTACCAAGGGCAGGGCTGAGGGCCGATGTAGTAGATATGGAATGAGAAGAGTTTTGCGTACTAGACATGAGAGCCTTCTGTTGGGATTTTAAGTGGGAAAAAGAAGCGCCTTAGGCTGAGCTGCCACCCCTCCCCGCCCAAGTTTAGATGTCTCGTGGCTCCGGCCCTCACTGCCTGTATCTTACTGTCCTGTTTTGTTCTCTTCCACCAGCTGATCTACATGATGGCTACTACATATAACTATGCGGTTTTGAAGTTTAAGAGTCGGGAAGATTGCTGCACTAAATTCTAAATCGCATAAGCCCCCTAAGGAGCTTTAGAGGGCTACACGATGTAGCATGAGTATCACTGACACCCCAGACTAAAGCAGACTCTAGGTTTCTGCAGTTTTGTACCAGTAATTTGTAAATAGCCTTAGTGAACTCATCTGGCCTGGGAGATTAATAAGATGACTTACCGTACATGAGTTACAACGTTACGAGATCTGGCTATTTCCACAGTTTGAAAAGGATTCAGTTATTTACTGACATTCTGAGCACCCATTAAAACATAACTTTCTTGAACTTAAACTTTAAGTAGTATCTCTAAATGAAGTATTAAAAGTCTGAAATACCTGCATTTTCCGTTATTTTTGCTGGCTTGATGACCAAGTTCAATGATGAAAATGAAAAGTGGCGAAGATGAAATGGAAGAGAACCGTCCTATTCTGGATTTTGTTTTGTCAGACTCCTTCTGAAATATATTTTAATTTTGATTAATTTTTTTATGATTACATGGTTCACTACCAAATAAATGCCCCCCAAATAAGTCAGATGAAATTTGAAGTAAAATAAAAGCCATGTATTTGTTTTCTCTAGGGAAAAAAGATTTATATGTGTGGGTTTTGGGTTTTTTTTTTTTGTTTGTTTTTGTTTTTTTGGACAAAGCAGAATCCTTCCTTTCAGAGCCCATAAAACTGATAACCTTAAATTATTGTTTTGGTGAGTAGTAACTGATTCCTCAAAGCCAGTTCTCAAACTGCATGTAAGATTTTAATGGGAAGAGAAATTGTTCCTGGATCTGAAAGTCTCAAATATGATGAGAAGGAGATATGAAATATAAGGAACTTGAGATGTAGATTATGCAGGAAAGATGAGGAAATTAAATGGGAAGGAGTGTGTACCACATCAACTGTAAAGAATGACACTAAGGATTTTTTACATTTTGTGAAATGAAATAATGGCAGTTATAAAATGGAAAATGTAGTTTCACTACTAAAAATTTGTTAACACAGAGACTGCATGCTTTGCTTATAGTTCTTAAGTTTGGTTTTGACGTTCACTTAATTTTTCCATGTTAAATATGTAGTTTTTATTATTTACTCAAAATAAACGTTGTTCACACTTTTGGGCCTTTTGGGGAATTGATTTTTATCCACAGACAGGAAAGATCTTTGCACCGCACTTATTTAAAAATAACCACCACCGTGTTTCTGAACTTCTGCAATAGTTTTTAAAATTACTCTCGAAATGGTAAAAAGCACCCTCTTGTATTTTATTTTTGCCTTTTCTTAACAATAACTTTGGCCATTTTTCCAAGTTCATTATGTGTGTATACTAACTTTTCTCCAACCTTTTAATATGAAGCCTACTAGCAGAGCATGCTCTCAGTCTCTGATGCCTCTAAACGCAGAATAAGTATTAATACAGAATAACCCTCTCCCCCCTTACAGTAAAACCCTAATCTACCTAGCAGCTTGCTTTGCCTCTGACATGCTCACTAGCCATCATGCTCACCCTTCTTTTCCAGATCCACTTCCTCATGATACTGTCTTCTAACTGGGCTTACTTAAAGGATGCAAGCAAAATGCAGGCTTACCAGGATATCAAAGCAAAGGAAGAACAGGAACTGCAAGATATCCAGTCCCGGTCAAAAGAACAACTCAATTCTTACACATAAATGTTTGCCAGAGCGCTTCGGCCGACGAATTGACAGCTCTGACCAATCAGCAGACAGCTGCCCTGCAGCACAGATGTGTGTCCCATCAAACCAACTCATGTAGAACTACAAACACTTCACTGTCTGTCTCAAGCTGCTGGGATGTATTTCTAGGAAAACCTTCCAGTAGGTACATCTTTTTCTTTAGAACAGGTATTGGAGGTTTCATGTTAGCCATTTTAAAAGGCAACACTTTGACAAAATGATGGTTCATCCTTTTGAAATTTGTGGCATGCTCACAGTTACCGCCAGAGCAATCCTACCAGGACAGGCTTTGAGAACGTGGCGTGCTCGCTCCCCGTGATGTGCCAGCATCAAGGGATGAGACCGGGAGATCATGTACGCTAGCTGTCCTCCAAAGCATCTAGTAGGGAATAAAATGGAATCGGTGTGAAGTTCCACTTCCGACAGCTGACAGTTATCAAACTGTGGCTCATCAAAGATAACAGGATTTTTACAACTAGGACACAATTTCATGATCTAATCAGAAATCTTTTTTCAATAATGCAAAAATGTGCTACTATAATTCTGCTATACCTACCACTGAAAAAGGTGAATTGTGACTCATTGACAAACTTTCCAGAGTCAATTTTATACAAGCTCTTGTTTTAATAAAATGACCCACTTGTCATCATTCTTCTTGGGGAATAAATATCAGCTCTGCCTTAATGAGTATTTGCTGTAAATTTCTAAGAACTTATATCACAATGGGAGACCCAAAATCCTCCACAGAATTTTTTCCACAAATGTTTTTCTTAATGAAGAAGTGTTACCTTATTAAAATGACCACCATTCTAAACCATTTTTATGTGGTCTCAAAAGTGAGTTTACAGTTTCATACCAACTATCTAAAACTTAATTACAAATAGACCACAGACCTCCTACTTTTATAGACTTGAATACTTAAGTAATTTAAATTAGCATTGGTATTTATTTCACGTTTTCTTATCTAAATCTTAGTTTTCTGGAATAATAAAGTTCAATGTTCAGCCAAAAAAAAAAAAAAAACCAACAAAAAAACAAACAAACAAAAAAAAACCCACACAACTGCTTGAGTTTAAGCCATTTTCAAACGAAACTTGCCTTCTAAATCGTGTTCCAGAACATTAAGTGACTATAGGTATTGGGTATTAGTGATGGTAGACTTTGTGTTGTTCTTTATGAAATGATACATATAACTGTTGGGTGCATCAGTGCTTTTTAAAAGGGGCTGCATAATATAGGGTTAACTATGTATATTCATGTTAGGAATTAACTTGTGGTTTGGCTGTTTCCTGGATTTTAAAACATATACATGTACGGAAATGTATTAAAATGAAAGGAAGCATACCTTTATCAATACGCTATTAAAACTGAACATCAAGTACATTTCATTTGGATTCCTTGTGTTGTTGTTGTTGTTAATGCCTCAAAATGCCTAATCGGACCTATTTTTTTTAATTGGGAGAAGCTCTCTTCTGTGTAGAACAGTCGTTGCAGAATAGCTTGGTGATTGGCTCCCCTGCGGCATGACAGGCTTCGTTTGCTCCAGCAGCGCAGGTGCCGTTAGAGTCCAGTGTTCGAGGAGAAGCAGTGTCTAAAGGCTAATTTTACTTTTCTAATTCTGGTAGCTATTACCAAGAATTTTTGAAAGTTTTGTTTAAGTAGTCTAATATTTTTTATGTAAAGAGCATTAAATTTTGCTATGTATAAATTTTTGTAACCTAACAGTGAATCAATATTTTCTATCAGTGCCAAGGGCTTCCTGTAGTTCTATTCAAGTGTTACAATAAATATTTGTAGATAATAGTCAATACTTGTGTATGCTTATTTTAAATATCTATTTAGGTGGAAATAGTTGTGGATGTACTAACAAATGAAATAAAATTATAGCTTCACTAAGTTGCCTTTTTACATACATAAATACCTTCGTCCTCAGTATGGTGTCATTTTTAAATATACGCATAATCAAGATTTCACATTTGTATGAAATCCAGTTTATAAGAGAGTGCTACATTTTTTCATCTCTGACAAATCTCTTTTAAGTGAGAACAATGTGAGAAAATGGTGTCACCCACTGGGCTGTATTTCACATATAAAGTGCCATTAACACTTCATAAATCTCTGAAAAGTATAGAAATTTTCTGACTAGCTTCAATAAATGAAAGCAATAAACCTATGGCATTAACACAAAACTTAAGTGTGGGGAAAGTGTAAGGAAGAACCTTCATAAGGGTCCACATGCCATTGGCTATTTTATAAACCCAAGGTATAAAAATCTACTGAAAGATTTACTTGGGGATATTTAAAAGCCCTGACCAGGTGGCTCAGTTGGTTGGAGCATCATCCTGTACGCCAATAGGTTGCAGGTTCAATTCCCAGTCAGGGCACATGCCCAGGTGGCAGGTTTGGTCCCCTAGTTTGGGATGTGTATGAGAGGCAACCGATCGGTGTTTCTCTCCCTCCCTTCCCCCCTCTCTAAAAATAAACAAATAAAATCTTTTTTTAAAAAAGAAGAAATAATGGTTCAAAACTTCTCTAACATGGGGGGAGGAAAAGAGACATCCAGATCCAGGAAGCTCAGAGAGTTCTAAAAAAGATCCCAAGGGAGGCACACAAGACATGTTATAATTGAAGTGTCAAAATTTAAAGGAGAAAATCTTAAAAGCAGCAAGGGAGAAACAACTTGCTATATCCAAGGGAACTCTCATAAGACAATAAGCATATTTTTCAGCAGAAACTTTGCAGAAGGGAGTGGCATGATATATATATTCAAACTGCTGAAAGAAATTAAAAACCACCAACCCAGAATACTATAGCCAGCAAAGCCGTCCTTCAGGACAGATGGAGAACGTTTTCCAGAGTAGCAAACGCTGAAAGTCATCATCACCAGACTGGCCTTACAGGAAATCATGAAAACAGTCCTGCAGGCTGAAATAAAAAGACAGTAATTAGCAACAGGAGACCATGCAAAGTATAAAACTCGCTGGTAATGATAAATGCATAAATTCAGCATACTCTTGCAATAGTGGTGGGTAAATCACTTTTAACTCTAGTATGAAGTTTGAAAGACTGAAGTATTTAAAAAAACTATACAATAATTTGTTAACGGATAAAACATATAAAAAGATGTAAATTGTGACATCAAAACAAAATGGGAGGGACTGTATAAATGTATAACTTTTGGGTATGTTCAACATTATCATCAGCTTAAAAGAGACAGTTATAAATATGATTTATGTAAGCTCATGGAAACCACAAAGCAAAAACCTATAGTAGATACACCAAAGATAAAGAAATATAAGCATACTACAGAAAATCATCAAATCACAAAGGAAAAAGGAAAAACAAAGGCATTACAAAACAACAAAATGGCTATAGTAAGTCCATACCTACCAATAATTACTTTAAATGTATATGAAGTCAATTCTCTGATCAAAAGACAGAGTAGCTCAATTAAAAAAAAAAAAAGACCCATAAAGATGCAGCCTACAATCTTGGCTTTAAGAACATGCTGGAGGGCAAGTCTCATGTCCCGGGAAACCCCTCAGGCTGCGCAGACTGGAATGGCTGTTCGCCCTCAGAGCAGCTCCGGGCACACATTTTGGTGACTATAATGGCAGTGTCACGGAAGACCTGCTTCCACATTGTGTGAGATGCTCCCACAGCAAGATGCTGGACTGGGAGCTGCAGGTGCACAAAGATGAAGGGGGGGCAAGAGCAAAGGGGTCTCCTCTTACCTGTGTGGAAGGGATGCTGCTGCTGCATTTCGGTGCGGTTCCCTTGATTTGGTTGGTGTGTAGTTTCTGAAGGTCATTCTGGAGAGGAACGCCTAATGGGTAAGCCAATCCAAGTTCTGGGATGTCGTCCAACAGAGCAGCTCCACTACAGGCCAGGCCAGACGCAGTACTGGTCTCAACCCTGGGTGTCCTGGCTCCGCAGCTTGAAGGTCACAAGCCCTGGTCAAGTCTCTAACCTCTCTGCTCTGCGTTTCCTAAGCTATAAAACGTGGGAGGTCAGAGGCCCTACACTTCACTTGGCTGACGTGAACGTTAAGTGAGTTAATACAGGTAACACAGTATGAGTACTCTCTTACTACCCTCTCTTCTTACTACCGTCTAAGGGTTTGTGTTGATTCCCAAGAAATAGACACCAACAGTGGAGACCAGTGGTGACACTGTACTATTTCTAGAGCCTGGAGTGGAAAAACCTGTGTCTTTATCTTTAGGGACAAATCTGATTCGGGAAAGACGGCCTCGGTATGACCGGTGGTAGCCCCACTCTGGAGAGCAAGGAGCACAGATGAAACTTCCAAAATGCAGGACAGGAATTTGAGCAATACGTTCTCAAGGAAATATAATCTAACACAAAAATGAAAACACGAGTTCATTCTAGCGTAATGAAAGCCCTAAGAAACTCCGAAAAGGTGTCACCTGACTAGATTATTTTTGGTTTATACACTAGAGCACCAAATAAAATTATGATAAAGAAACCACACTGGATCACACAAACACTTTTTATTGAGAATTCTCTTATTACAGAGAAGTCACAGGCCTCTCGTTGTTACATGAGCAGAAAGCTGGCCAGCACACGCAGTTACCAAAAGTCATCTGGTTCTTCATGAGAAAGGGCTGCGAGACTAAATTAGGGAAAGACAAAAATTTTTTAAACTTGTTAAATTCTTGTCCAGTTTATTCAAAGACCTTTATAATATTCTCATTCCTTTCCTGGGGGTTTCTGCCCACGCTCACAGTTTGTATCAGCAGTAATATTACAACTTAAAAATGTAACGGATTTGAACTCAGTAATTTTGAGCCATTCAATCATTCCTTACAGGCAGACTCCAACATCTGAATGGTTGTCTTGGCCAACAACCCATTAACATGGTAATGGTTTCACAAGAACACTATGTTGGGGAAACCGTACCTTTCGTCTTTGTCACTAGACAAAGGCAGCGTGTCCACTTGCGAAACTTCTCTGACAGTCTTCACAGAGCTCTGATGCAGAGGGGGGAAGAACTCTTTTGAAATCGGATATGTATTAATTTTATTAAACACTTTGATCTCTCTAAGAACTTTCTGAAATATACATATAATTGAAAAGTGAAAAAAAGAGGTGATTTTTAAACATGAAATTTAGCAAGCACATCAAACTATCCAGTATGCATTCTCAGTACCCACAGTGTTTCAGAGTTACACAGCATTTGAGTGTCTCGGACAGTACTGATGCGTTCACTGGTCACTGACAGGGCTCTCATTATACTTCATTCTTGTTCCGAAAAAAAGACACATCTCGACTTTGACAAATCAAAACCTGTTCAATCTTTTACTCAAACAAAAGCAAAAAAAAATTTGTCAAGAGTGTAATATATTTAAATGACTTCAGCCCTGGCTGGTGTGGCTCAAAGGACTGAGTGCCAGCCTGCGAACCAAAGGGTCACGGGTTCAATTCCCAGTCAGGGCACATGCCTGGGTTGTGGGCCAGGTCCCTGGTGGGGGCACATAGGAGGCAACCACACACTGATATTTCTTTCCCTCTCTTTCTCCCTCCCTTCCCCTCTCTTTAAAAATAATTAAGTAATCTTAAAAAAAACCTTGAGGCTCCATTTGAACTTTGAATTTCCTCTGCTTTTACCTTTTTGCCTCCAATGGAGAAGACAGATTCCTGTCCCAAGGTTTTCTAATAAAGCACAGAAGCCCTCAGGCCCCTCCCCAGACAGCGGTTCACAGCACCAGTACCTTATCATCCTTCTTCTGGTCCTGATTCTCCTGGATGATTTTCATGTATTTCTCGAAAGGACTTTCACCACAAACAGATCTCTCTTTCATTTCTTTAACACTCACTTCCAATTCTTTCTCCATTTCAATCTTCAATGACTCTTCAATCATCCGCTGCCAAATAGACGGCCATCAAAATAGGAAATATGGAAACGCATTTTAAAACACGTGGTAATGTAACTCTGATCCTTTAAGTAAAACCTGCATGTCAGAAAACTGTTTCCTGGGGGCGGGTAGGGAGGGGGCAAATTGGTGGCGGGAAAAAGGAGACAACTGTACTTGAACAACAATTAACAAAAACAAACCTACTTCCTTTTTTTGCCATTGAAGTCATCACTACCATGAAAGGGGGACAAACATGAGTCCTGAGCTTTAGACCAAATTAACCAGGAGTTCAAGAAACCGCCATACGTAAGATTAATATATGTAAGATTCGGCAGGTGTGTGAAGCGGCCAGAGTAATCCATCTGTCTGAGACCAGAATCAGGACATTGAAAGCCAAAGAGAATCAGGAAGGAGGTGGGCAGGGGAGCCTAAGAAAGCCACCGTGGACCGGCAGTCACTTTCCTGGGGTCCCCATGGTCCCAGCTAGCTGACCTGTAAAGCGCACTTACAAAAGGAAGATCTATAGCAAAGCACAGTCCACCTCCTTAACTGGTGTGTTTCCAGGACCAGATGAGAGTGCGTGCGCACGGGCTTGCAAAAGCTCCCGTTCGCTATCAGACTGCTAAGGTGTGCATGTGCAGCCTCCTGCCTATGGCAGGCTTTTGTCAGTTGTCTACCGCTGTGACTTTGGGACACATGGAGGTGTCACTTCCCTGAAAGCAAGGTGCTTACTGAAAGTGTGCCATGCGGAAACCAGCATGGAAAATTCAGCTATACTTAAAATTATTACCCGTTGTTGATTGAGTTTTTCTAGTTCTCTTCGTTCCCTTTGTAAAGCTTCTTGCAGACTCTGACTTCTTTCTTCTCTCTGCTCTTGTTCTTTAACCAGCTGCCATATTTTTTCCTCTTCACTGTCTTCCACAGTTTGTGTCTGATCTACACCTGAAGGGACAGAAAACAAAGAGCGAGTAGCCCCCACCATCACTTTTTCAAACCAACACGGGACTCGTTTACAGCCGCCCCTGCAGAGACGCAGGAAGAATGCTCGATCTTAGCTGATGCTGTTGGCCCGCTGATGCACCTGCATGGTCTTCCAGCCCCCAGCCTAGTGTGGCACCCGCCCTTTGCTTTACTGAGATGAACACAAGCGACCCTGACCACGAACAACTTCCCCTGTCCTCCCCTCCACTCCACATTTTCTCATCCTCCTCACCCGCTCCTCCCTCGTCCCTCCTTCCCAAGCCCTGCATTTCTACCTCTACGCTTGTTTATAATATCCCTCCACTATCTTTAGGACTCTGACTTAACATCAGTCCCTATTTATTGCCACAGCAGTTTTCTAACTCTTGTCCTGACCCCCACAAAGGCACTTGAGCCTCTCCTGCCCAGAACACTACAAAACCACTCCCCAGCCGTCTCACTGCCATTCTCTCCCTCCCAAACGACGCCTACCCAGGTTTTAGCTATCACCTGTGTCCCGATCTCTCCCTAGCCACGCATCCATGTTTCTGATGGGTTCCCTGCCATGAACACGTGGAAGTCCCACGGCACCAGCTTCATACACCTTATCATTCCTGTCCCTTTGATCATGCTCTTCCTGCCCTGCTTTCCACTCAGCCAGTAGGGCTTCCAGGTTCTAACTCCTCCTCCTGCTGCCATTAGGGTCCTCATCACCACTGACCTGAACAGCCAAGGTAACCTAGCCAACACTCTCCCTGACACTGGTCCCTCTGCATGCAGGCAAGCCATCTGCATCAGCATCAGTCATTTCCTGAAGAGAAGACGTGGGTTTTCTGTGTGCTGGCTCTGCTCCACTAGAGTCCAAACCCACGGCGCTGTAGGCTCTGACCACCTGTCTTTTTCTTTGTGGACTGACTTCCTATATCCCCTTGCTTTTGCATTCAGAACCCTCTCCTCTAGCAGCAGACTCGCTGTTGGCTAAATACAACTGCACCTCCCTTGCTGGGCCTTTGCTGTCATCTCCCCTAACCTGATGTGCTCCCTTCTGCCCACCTCTCCCACAGAGCCCTTCCCCATTCAGTGCCTCCTCTGGGTGAGGTCCTCCCTACTCCTCAAGTGACAGTAAGCCTCTCCAGCACCACATTCACACAGTATTCTGTACCTGCCCATCAAAACCACATCTGTCTGTCTGTCCTAGGTCTGTCATTCCAGGCTTTACTTATTCTTCTATTCCCTGTAGCTAGCAGCACAAGTCCCTGAGTCTCACAGGTTTAACGCAGTATCAGTCCCACAGATGATAATGCTGACTTTTCTCCTCCAGTTCTGGAGAGAGACCTAAACTTTTCTTAGGCTAAACTTTTTTTCCCTGAGCTCTGCTAGGAGACGAGTTCACAGGTTCACCAGAGAACTTCAAACGTCTTGCTCTGCCCTGTTCTAAGTCCCCTGCAGGAACTAACAGGACAGAGGCAACACAGTCTCTTCTCCGTCTCTTCACCCTGGTCATGAAATTCACATACTGGAGGAGGCAGGGGATCATTTCCACAGGCAGAAAAGCCATCTCCTCCTTGCTGGTGGAAGAAGGGCGATTCCTGACGGCATGGAATAGCAATCGCCAAACAGGAATGCTGTTTGGTTGCTGATTTTAAAGGATGAAGAAAAAAACAAAGGCTACTTCTTTGATGTGGGGTATACAGTCATATGCCGCACACCAAAACTGCAGTCACAAAGGACCACCTGTGCAACAGTAATGATGACATTGTGGTCAAAGATGGACCCCGTATGTGATGGTAGTCCCGTGAGATTGTAATGGTGCTGAAACACTCCTGTCTGCGGGTGATGCCGCAGCCCCCGTGATGTCAGAGCACAGTGCGTTACTCAGCGCTTGTGGAGATGCTGGTGCGAGCAAAGCCACTGTGCTGCCAGCCGTACAAAAGTGCTGCTCGTACACTTATGTACAGTGCGTAACGATGATGATACTAAAGCACTGTGTCACTGGTTTATTTGTTTACTGTACGAGACTTCTCACCCCTATTTCTGAGTGTACTCTTTCTACTTACAAAGAAAAGCTTGCTGTGAAACGGCATGTCGTGTTATATGGGCAGCACCCCGAAACACTTCACATTTACATGTCTTCACAGCATCATTTTCCCTTGCGTGTCATTAAATGTCGTGTTTTGTACCCTAACATACCGTATAGGCTCGTGATCTAAGACAAAAAGGCTGTACTATAAAGTATGAGTGTACGGGTGGCGGTACCATCTAGGTTTGCGTAAAGCGCACCCTGGGATGTTCGCACGTGACAAATCACCCAAGGTCCCGCTTCTCAGAATTCATCCCTGCTGCCAAGGGGAGCACAGCTGCGCTTTGTTGCCGCGGAACCACACACAGAAACCTCTTTGGATGTAAGAGCAAACAAAAGCACTGTTTCCACTGGGCACCTCAAAGATGCCAAGCTTCGGCCTCTTCCATCTCCCTCTGTACCCAAGTGAAGATGGGAAGTGATAACAATAAGAGAATTTTTCAATGATCAAAGTGTAACCAGACTATTTAACAATTTTAAAAGGCATTACTGAATCTGTATCACATCTCAGAGGCAGAACCTCTCGCCTCAGTTAGTTTTCCTTGTTCTGTGACATGATTTTTATTCCCTTCTTGCCCCCATCTCCACCGAATGGCTGCCTGTCACATCCACCTGTGGGTAGCCAGAGCCCCACTCAGGACTTACGCCTGGGAGGCTTTCAGGAATGGCTTGCTCACTGTCCAACTTCCCCACCAGAAGCTCCGTGAAGCACAGGCTTGGGTGGGCTCACTGCTGTGTGCCCAGCTCTCTAGAAAGGGCCCAGCAGAGAAAAAGTTCTTGATCAAGTGTCTGAATGGGTGCTTTCCAGAATGATTACCCTGGAATCAGCAACATGAACCTTTCAAAGTTTCTTGCTTCTTTCACTCATTCCTCATCTTTCTGAGTAGGTCGACTCAAACCAAGAAACTACTTACAAGAGGAGGCTTTGCATACTTACTTTTTGGGGATGGCACTCCTACCTACACATTGGGAAAATGCGGTGATGTACTTGAGAAATTTCCTCTCACATTTGAGGCTTAAACACTTTGGTTGAAGGAGAAAAGGACCTGGCTAGAATGAAGCTCTGGTCTCCCCTGACAACCTTCCTCCCTGCCCATGCACACCGGGGAGGGATGTGAGTACTCTGGAGAAGATAAGAGGAAAGACGAAGTGGGCCACACAGGTCTGATGACCGCTTCCCCTCATCAGTTTCTCCAAAAACTGAAATATAAAGGTTTTTCTGTCCTGATTTTTTAATACATAAAGGTAGCAAATAGAGACAAATAGTATGTTAATATTTCTTATACTATAATGACACTGAGATGTATATGGGTAGTAACCATTATTTCAATTTTATACTATGATTTCCTAAGATGGAATGTTTTTGTAGAAGTCTCTTAAGGAAAAAGGTAACTGCTCTGTCAGACTTTGGACAAGAAAAGATATTAAAAGCCACTGGCCCAGGAAGTCCAAAGGAGAAGCCTGTGCTTCACAGTTTTCTCTTTGGCATGGTCTTTCCATGTTCAAATTGGGAGTTACTTCAGAAATGTCATTGACAATGATAACACCCCAACCACCTGCAAGACTTGGAGTAATTTGTGCTTACAAAAAGTCCTCCAACAACACATGAAATAATTTACAGGGCACAGGCTGGTGTTCAGTAGGCAGTCATGCTACCTGTCAGTTACAACGGAGGAAAACTTACCTGGGTAGTGCGAGGAGACAGGTCTGGCAGGAAGAGCAGCCGCGGCAGCGTCCAAGTGGGGCATGTCACCAGCAGGATGGAGGCCATCCGCTTCTAAGCGCTTTGGCATGTCGCCTGCATCTATACGAGCTACAAACAAGAATCCCGTGAGTCCTGAAAAACTACAGCAAGAGAGGGGAGTGCAAGGCGGGGGTAACTCACTACAGAGTGTAGAAGTCTCGGCCAAAGCAACCATGCCAGACCTTGCCTTGCAGAATCAATTCTAGCGCTGGCTGGTGTGGCTCAGTGGATTAAGTGCGAGCCTCCAAACCAAAAGGTTGCAGGTTCGATTCCCAGTCAGGGCACATTCCTGGGTTGTGGGCCAGGATCCCCAGTTGGGGGCATACGAGAGGCAACCAATTGATGTATCTCTTGCACATTGATCTTTCTCTCCCTCTTTCTCCCTCCCTTTCCCTCTCTCTAAGAAGTAAATGAATAAAATCTAAAGGAAAAAAGAAGAATCAATTCTAAGACGTTTGCAACACAACCACTTGCTAGTGTGCTCCCTTCTCAAAGTGTTCTTATACTTTAAAGAAGTAGATCTGTTTCCAAAATTAGATTCATAATCCTACAGGAAAGGGCCAGAAGAATTCACCCAGCTTGCTGATAATCATTTGAACTCCATTTAAATAGCAATGAGTTAACTAAGTTGTTAAAGTAGCTGGCACAGAATCTGCAAATTTTACTAAGCCGTCTCATTTAACTGTGCAAAATACACTTTCAGAGCTGGTGCTGAAGCTCACAAGGCAAAATGATATTTGTGTACAAATATAAAGACTTCACAGGCTGAAAAGAACCTTAGAGCTGACTGACTCTACGTTCCCATTTTATACGTAAGCAGTAGGCTTCCAGGGAACAATCTAAAGCAGGGCCAGAGCCAGGACCCCAGTTTGTAGACGATGAAGCTGATATACTCCCACCTCCATTCTTCCACTAAGAATGGGTTTTCTAAATCTGAGGCAGTCAACAGACTCTGTACAATTTAAAGAAAATAACTTATCATCTTCATATTTCATAAAAAGGAAAAAACAAATTAAAGAATCACATTAAATCTCAGGCAATCACAAACTTAGTAAATTAAGGGTTCACTTGTGAGCTTAGCTCCAACTTTGAAATTATTGGTTATCCTGAAATCTTTAAAAAATGGAAGTCAAAAGTACCCCCTGAAAACCTTTGTGATATAAAAATGAGACTATATATCTGTATTTCTGGTGTTATCACAAAATACAAATGTCCTAATTTGTAACTGCTTTGATTTTTATAACAATGGATATGTTTCACCAAAACTAAGCTGTCTACATTTTCAACTTACAAAAACTGGTACTTATATTTGAACTTACATTCAAAAGATGATTCAAATTCATTATCATGCAAAGATTGATTGTCCGGATCTGAAAATTCACTTCTGTCTTGGAGTTCAGTTTGTCTTTGATAAAGACTGGGTTGGAAGAATAAAATTCATGAGTGTGAAGCTGTAGTAACATAAGACGCAAAAGCCCAGGATGGTGCAATGCTTTTGCGACTCGAGAAGACACTTCAGAAAGTATGTGCGCTCCCTGAGAACAAGAGCCGCCCAGCATGGGCTCTTGCTGGGCACTCGGCAGCACACTAAGCAACGGCACCTTAGCTCAGGGCTCCTCGGGGCCACCTGACCCTGGGAGGCAGGCACCACTGTTGTGCACAAAGAGGAACGCTGCACTCTCGGTGCTGCTCCTAGGAGTTTGTTTCTTCAAGAACCACAGAACATTTTTAAAAATACGCTGCACACCATGAGCATACGTTAGCTGAAGATGCAATCTATAGACACCATGGCATCAAAGTGCCCTAAGTCCCCGTGTGCGTCCCGTCTCTTCTCCTGGCTTTATTTTATAACAAGGGAGAGTAATATAAAATGTGTGTATACACACACACGTGCATATATGTACATGTGCGTGCACGCGCACGCACACACACAGAAGTAAGTCCCAATGTGACTCGAATCCCAGTCTGGGTGACCCACCGCCAAACTCCCAAACACATCCATTCCATTCCGCTTCAACAATCAGACCCAACGACCCACTACCACTTCAGAATTTATCTCCGTAGACAGATTAAGATTCTGTTTGTTTGGACATAATAATATGCTATCATAATTTTTAAATGACTTGTAAACAATGTGTGAAACTTGCCTCCAAGTTTAAAAATAAATAAACTGAAGTTCCTTGCCCTTGCAGATTTTGTGTGTTGCTTTTTTACCTTTATAAACAGTCTATTCATGTCACGATGAATATGCTTCTTGATATCATAGTGTGAATTCTACATATCAGGCTTAGCAAACAAGAAAAAATTACTTATTTGCTAAAAGGATTTTTTCCCCAGGTAATTCAGATGATTCTAAAACATCACACATCATCCTGCGGCCTGATTGCAAATTCTATACTGCCACAAGGTCTTGCGCATCACCTGAAAAACCCAGGCAAGTCGAGGCTGAGCGGCTGTGCGGCTCACCAGACCTGGCTGAGGACGACCAGCACGTGGACTCACCCGACCTCCTGCTCCAGAGGACTGAAAAGCGAATGGATGGAAAGGCTGTGCCTAGACTCAGCAGGTGAAGGCTGCAGCATTCTTTCAGGACGAGGACTGGAGGCAGCAACTTGGGATCGACGCAGACCTAAGGGGCACAAAAAATCAGGACAAGAATGTTACAATTACCTGGGGAAAAGGCTATGTGGTTTCTAAGGAGTTCTACTAGCTCAAGAAGAAACTCTAATGCCCTTTCACACAGTTGAGTGTGATGTACAAATGACCCACGGCATTGACAATTCAAGCACCCAAGTGAAACTGCGGTGATTACAATAAAACGTATACAAGTAATCGGCAGGAAGGGAAAGCCACTGACTGTCACTCTCTGAACACCTCTGCATGCCAAGCAAAACGCCGGACCTCGCCACTCTATCCCACTGCCTCCCACACCAACCCTGTGCCACAGGACAGACACTGCTGGTCAGCAGGCAATCACAGGGGCGGCGAGGATGCAACTGCTCAGACTGGAGATTTCCTAGGCTCCCTCCTGCTTTCTAGGGCAAGCTGTTACTCAGATAGGAGGTCCACCAAGGACCATCCAAGTCCAAAGCACCCTGCAAGCCTTTCTGCAGAAGTTACCTTCCAGGTGCATTTCAGCATCAAAGCTCCGTTTAGCTCTCTCAAGGGCAGTGGTGGAGAGGCGTCTGCCAGCGCCTCTGTGGAGCCGGGAGGCTGCTGCGCCCGTCCTCGCTTCTGTCTCGCCCGCTGCAGGCTGCCGGGGCACAGCTCCTTCCTCCGTAAAAACACGTCTTTCCGAGGAACTTAACATGACGCTCTTGGGAGTTCCTCGCACCTGCAGGGGAGGTGGGCTCTGGGACGCTAGTGGGCTTCCAGACTGGGGCCAATGATGAACTCTTTGACAGTAATCTCGGAAAGCTTGCTCTAAGGATTCAGCCTCACGCTCTAGCCCTCTCATTCTTGCCTTGGTGTTGGCTACAAACTCAAGGTCAGATTCAGGGGAGCTACCATCCGTGCTTGCACTTGGATAATTCACGATCCTTGGTGTAACTGTGCCTGCCGTCAGCTGTTCCTGTTTGAGAAGGTTTTTCAAGAAATCCTCGCTTATCCCACCACTGGCAGACAGCACGGACCCGCTGAGCAGAAGCGGCTTCACACTGCGGTACACTTCGTTCTCCAGGACTGCGGGTTACAAAGAGGTAAGGTGACAAGTGAGCTGAGAGTAAAATTTAAACATGCTTGAGAATTTTTTTTGAAAAATGAAAGGTAACAATAAGAAAAATATGCTCATTAAATCATTTCTGCAGCCACAATAATGCTAATAATGATTTAGTAGCATTTACCGAGAGCTTTTATATACCAGTTACAGCTTCATGGGTCTTCTTTATTTAGGCTTTCCTTCTTAAACCATGATATTATCTCAATATCCGTGATACACAATCTTGAAATCCTGAAATCTCTTGAGAACCGAAAATGTATTTGTAATTTATTTGATCACAAAACCTCACAGGACCTGAACTCATTTGGCTGATAAACTTGACCTGAACTGATGTAAACCCAATCATAATCTGTACTTATTCCAGCCAGCATGGATGTTCATACCTGACTGCAAGCATGTTTCACTAAGGGATACTGCCCCATAACTCCCAGAGCAGTGACGAAATCCACTGTCGGGCAAGTTTTGGATAAGGGAATGAGGACCTGCAGCCAAAGCAAGGCTGTGGGCTAAGAACTCCCATCCTCCCATATTACAGATGGGGGCCGAGGCGGAGTCACACAGGTAGCAAGGTGTACAGACGCTGTGACCTGCTAACGCAAAGCCAGTACATGTGGACACTACTCGCCCACAGCGCCTCCAGGACAATGCATGTGTTTGAAAAGATCCCATCCTCAAACTTTTTCACAACTCGAGATCACTGGGATTTCAGCTGTGGGCAGTTTGGCAAACAGAACTGTTGAAAGAAACTAAGGAACAGGAAGGAGAAGAACTAGGTAAAGAGATAAAAATTAAACCAGTGCGGGAGAAAGGAACAAGGACTAGTGAGGAAAGATGCAAATGGGAACTAAGGATGGCTCAGAATCAGGAAGCACAAGAAACCAGTTCAAATGCTAACACATAGAAACTTCCTTTGAGCTCCTTTCAGTGAAAGAAGAAGGCACCTAAGCTTCAGTACATGTCTGATGAAGTAGGAAGGGGAGGCTGACATGCCTCCCCAGTGACGACATGTAATAACATGACAGCAGTAACCATTCTGAGGGTCTGATGTGTCCTGGGCACTAGACGGGGACCCATCTTCATCATGGCACAGTAGGTGTTCTTATCCCCACTACAAGTGAGGAAACTGAGGCCCACAGAAGTGAGATGTGCCCCCCATCAATCAACTAACGTCAAAATCAGGATGCAAAAACAAAAACATTATACATAACCAACCAGACTTATTTATGCTGCTATGACACAAGCCACCCTGCTTCTCCCGTATGTTCACTCATCTCTCAAGGAATATGTGAACACTGAGCAGTCGGAATTGACATTATCGGGGTAACAAATATCAAAGAAAAGCCTATGGCCCATGATGAATTTAAGGACCTCTGTCACCAACACACCTTTCCTATTAGAGGTATGAGGCTCTTGCAAGCCACGGGGACACCTGTAAAAGTAAACCACATTAGCGGATGACCCAGTTGGTATTTCTGAAACTTCAGAATACAGAGTTTTACTTCTAAGATGATACATTTCTATGGCTTTTCCCCTACTATGAGAATTACTAAAAATTCAACGAGTAACAATCATATTTCCACATATGCCCAAAGTTTCACACATACACGCACACATGTATAGGTTAAAAATGTCTCTAACCTGTCTCGGTTTGTTTCAGCTGCATTTTTAAATCAGCCACCTGCACAGTTAACCTCTTGACAGAGGCTTCATACTCCAGTATCTGGGCCCTGAGCTTTGTAGAACGCTCAATCTGAAAAGATTTAGAGAATGAAAAGAAATCGATTAAATCAAAGAATGAAAAGAATGAAATGAAATGCCAGTTTACTTCAAAAGGAACAATTCTCTTATCGGGCTTATTCTCTTTCACCAATTCTGAGCAGCTTTATACCTGCAATGTGCAGGTCCCTAGAAAACAATGATAGAACACACAAACAAACTCCCCACCTCCCTTTTCACTCATCTCAAAGAACAGCTACTGCAGGGCACGCGGCAGGCACCAGAAAGACGGTGTCAATACGCCTAAGTCACAGGGTGAGAATCAAGAGACACTAATAGCGGGCACCATCAGGACCGGACAATTTTACGTTTACGTGCGTTTGCTTCCCTCTGGGTTTTATCACTATCATGAATATGGAATCACATCATCATGCACACATTTTCTTGGACGAGACAGATACCCTTACATATCAGGTGAGCAGTTTCTAACGTTGAAATTGATCTGATTTCCACTGGTCTGACACATGCCCAATCTTACACGTGTACAGAGTGACCTGCCTAACACCTGGCCCAGCAAAGAGCAGTACTCACTTCAGTTTGCAGCTGCTTCTGCAGAGCTTCCTTGTGGGTTTCGAACTCCTTATGCCCTAACAGGATAGCGGCTTTTGCTTTCTTTAATTCTTTCTGGAAACTCAGCAGCTCAGGAGATGGCTGAGCTATGCCTAAGAAGGTAAAAAAGCCTGGTGATTACCAACCATAAGTTTTCTCATTTTACTTAGCAAAAGCATCTAAAGAGATTTTTAAATGGCTATTCTTTTCTTTGTATGCATGTAATTAATATTATATTAATTCTATTAAATGGACTAAGAGCAATCGTGACCCACAAATTTCAGAGGAATGTAATGCATGCAAACGCAAACTTCACTACTCTTCCTAGTCCTACTCCACGTAAAATTTCTTTTAAATCCTCAAATTAACTTGAGAGCCTGCCACTTTCCTCTACGACGCACAGAGAAGTTGTAGAAGGTACCCTCCATCAAAATGGCTGATGACTACCCCAAGGTCCAATCCGACCTGTGCATCTGTCCCCGGCACTCTGGGTCCAGGCACAAAGCAGATGGAGTTCCCCCATTTCGGTCACATGAGGACCCGCTAGTAAAGGGTGACTCTAGTAGGGTAGCAACAAAGCACGGCAGTGTTCCCCGGGCTAGTAACGGGACCACACTCTCACCACCCTTCGGCCTAGAGGATCAGGGAGGGACGAATTCCCAAAACTGGAGAGAGTGAGCTGGCGTAGATGCATAGCGCTGGTGACAGGCCATCTGCAGGCACGGGAACCTTGCCTGGCTGAGAGGCACAGGGCCAACCCAGAGCCACTTTACACAAGGAGGGAGGAGCGGGGGGAGGGGGCTGCAGTGAGGGCATAACAGCAAACTTGACCCGACTCTCATCCCTCCTTCCCAGAGCTGAGGGTGTCCCTACTGGCCAGACCCGAGTGGTGGAGAGTGAGGGGACACCAGCACAATCCAGAAAGGCACACCGGTACACTTTAAAAAATATTTCTTCTCAGTGACGCTATTAATTATGCAATAGCAAGCAAAAAGGAAGTAACTTCAAGTCAAGAATGTTCATTTTATAAAATTTTCCCAATGGAAGCCTCCCTAAGCGGTTTCACAATAACAAGCTAACATGAAATAAAAAACGTGAAAATCAGGAAAAAAACATACGGTTTAAGAGACCCAAGTTTTCATTTCTACTCTCTTGCACTTGTTGTTTAAGTAATTTATTTTCCTCCTGAAGCTCTTCTTTCTCATCTTTTAGAAGTGAATAGTCGCTCATTTCTTTCATCTTTTCATTCAGCAGGTGATTTTGCTTTGTTATTGCCAAATACTGGGCTCTGAGAGACTCGAGCTCAAGCTGGAATTGAAGAAAGTAAAACCTGTCTTTGAACAGTGACTTGACAGTACTACTTACATAAAAGCCGGCAGGCTGCTTTAGGGCTGGGCGTCACACTTTAATTAAGGCCACTTGACAACAAGGTAAGTCACCTTTTGCCCAAGAGTTGGGGCAGGGAACGTTTATCCAACATTGTACGTATGTAGAACCCCGCCCTACAGAGCAAGCGCTTCTGATTAAGATTATCACCCATCGTGCACATGCAACTAAGGTTCCAATAGCTGGCAAAGACTAGCAATACATGCTTTTAAATATGAAAGGGGGAGCCATCGCAGACTTGCTGTGGGAGCCTTCCTTTTCTTTGCACCTCTCAAGTTTGTGGAAAAAGCCTACAAAGTTCTCAAATAGATCATTACAGCTGCAAAAATAAAATTTTATACGGAATATAGTTAAGTACCTAAAATTACAGCTCTGTCCTTCAGATAGCACACCAGAACGAACAGGAATAAAGTAAGTGTGGCACATGGAAGATGCATCTCATTTTGTTTTAAACTATAAGACCCTGATGTAAGGACAGGACTTTTTAGCTCTTGCTGATGGGAAGGAAGAGGCTGTGGTAGAAACTAAGGGGTACTGGCCGCCTGCGATGGGGTAGGCACATGAATGAGCTCACTGAAGTCCCTCAACACCCATGGAATGTGGGCAGTACCCCAGTGTTTAAGGACCGTGTCTAGAGGCACACAAGCAGTAAGGGAGAGACAGGGCATTCAAGGAAGACTCCAGGCCCCTACGACGTACTCTTTCTATGCTTCCCGAGCAGACTAAGACTGAAAGGAAGAACTACTGAATTAACTTAAGGTGCGCCATCACCTTCTTAGTCATATCACATGATACACAGGCCAAACACATCAAGAAGATAAATAATGACTGAAACTAAAATTTCATGTATTGTCTTAACGCTGACTGCAAAAAATCCACAGGCTTAACAATTACCTGAAGTTCTTTCACATGATTTGCAGAGTGACTGAGTTCTTCCTTTTTCAAATTAACAGCTGTGAGCTCCTCTTGCAAACGTATAGCTTTTTCTGAAAGAGAGAAGCAACCAATGAAACATCATGTTTTCCTAGTGAATATAACACTCATTTAAGAATTTATGGCCAATATATCAGACCTAATGACCATTATTTCATAATCTGAAACAGGAAACGTGAGAATAAAAAAAAAAAAGGCTAGTAGGGCAAGCAATAAATAAGCCCTGTTGCCCAATAGGTGATGAGAAGTCAGTTATAACAGTCACGTATGTGGTGAGCTTCCTTCTGCTACACACACCAACCAGTCACAGCACGTGCCAAAAGAGGTGAATTTCCTTCAAGACAAAGACTTGTCCTACAAATTCATAGTCACTATTTTGTCATTTTCACTTCATCCAATACAACTTTGTGTAGACATATCATCAAAAGACAATTCGCTGACTACGTGATGGTAGTAATTCCTAAAGAAGTATTAGTCTCCACAATATGGTCAGGAAGGAGCAGCCACACAATGGGGTGCCCTTACAGGTCAATATCAAGTATCCAGCCCTCGTTTACTACAGGAATTCCTTTGAAATTTCCACCTAAAGTTCTTGTCATAGGCAAGTTCCTAGAAATATACTGAAATGTAAACCACATGGAGATTGAAAAATTATCCAACTTTCCTAGTCCTGGGCTAATGTACACAACCATTTGGGGGGTTACATGTCAAGTGAAAATATCATGAAGCATAAAAATATATCAGAAGTAAAAGAAATAAGGAATTACGTCACAGGAGACAGAGAAGTTAAAACACAATTTTCCAGAAGTAAAAAATGAAGTCTCTCACGGTTAAAACCACAATGGGATAGCCCCTCATACCCGTCAGAATGGCCACCACCAATAAATCAACAAACAACAAGGGCTGACGAGGATGTGGAGAAAAGGGAACCCTCGTGCACTGCTGGTGGGAATGCAGACTGGTGCAGCCACTGTGGAAAGCAGTATGGGGGGTTCCTCAGCAATTTAAAAACTAGAGCTGCCTTATGACCCAGCAATTCTACTTCTTGGTACATCCAAAAAAAAAAAAAAACCCAAAACACTAATTTGAAAAGATATGCACCCCTATGTTCGTTGCAGCATTACTAGTAACAGCTAAGTAATGGAAGCAACCTAGGTGTCCATCAACAGACAAACAGATAAAGAAGATGTAGTATACATACACAATGGAGTATTTTTCAGCAATGAAAAAGAATGACATTTTGTCATTTGTGACAACATGGATGGACCTAGAAGGTATTTTAGTAAATGAAGTAAGTCACAGAGAAAGACAAATACCATATGAGTTAGCTTATATGTAGAATCTAAAAAAAAAAAAAAATGAATAAACAAAATAAAACAAAACCAGACCCACAGATACAGATAACAAGCCAATGCTTCCCAAAGGGGAGGGAGGTAGGCAGGTGGGGGGAAAAATATCCTGAGCACCCTACTTCCTCTCAGTTTAAGGGTCACTTTTGACTTGTTACTTATTTTTAAAAAATATATATAAAGTTGAATAAAACCCTGCCAATACATCACTGACCTTTTTGAATATACAAAAGGTTAAACATAAAGGTTGCAAAAATGTAGTGAGAGACAATGGTTACTTTTTAAATTTTGTAAAATTAAAAGGACAAAAAAGTGTAATTTTGTACTAATAATGATGTGTGAGCTTTGTATATTTTTTAGATTTTGAAGAGCCCCAAATCAAGAAGCTAATAACCTATATCAGAAATGAAAACACAGCTCCCCTCCCCCCAAGAATCACCTTTATTCTTCCTTTCCTCTTCAACCAATCTGTTAGTTCTGGCGATGTAGTCGTCCTTCAGCTCTAGTTGATACCTGAGAATCACAATGACGAAATTAGTTTCTGGTCACTTTCCTGGGCAGATCCCTATCCATGTGTGAGCTTAGCTATGGCACCTGGGCACCGAAGGGCACTGAACATGGCCATACATATGTCAAGGTCTCTCAGTCCTAGGCCAGAGATTCACATTCTGAATTTACAGGGTCCAGCAAAACCCTGTGGCAATCCTGTAAAATGGGTCCCCAAACTCATGCTATTGTGAGGCTACTGAGAACAATACGGTGGTCTGAACTGACACAAAAACGCAAATGAAGTTCAATTTACACTGTATACATCTGACCCTAAATCCCAAAAGATAAGTAGTCAGTCACTTCCAAGCCACCTCCCTCGTCCCCACCCCCCAGAAGACCTTCTGCCTGGGGGGCTGAGCACAGAATGACCAGTCAAGTGCCAGCACCTTCACATCCCTGTCAGCAATACCAGAAGGCACATTCAAGCCCCTTTACTTATCTCCACCATCTGTTACTAGCCGACCTGGGTTCAGAGATGGGCGAAAGGAAAGAGATGTCTCCTGTGGTGAATGTTCCATGACCTCTGACACGTGTCAAAGTCATAAAGGATTAGCAGGCAGACAATGGTCTCCATGGTGATGTAAACTTAACATACACACTTACTCATTTGTTCCTAAATGTTTAACCACTACAGATGCTTAAGTGTTGCTGCTATATTTGAAGAGGTGACACAAAATATGTACAGATAACATCCATCATTTCAAAACTGATACATGGAAGGGGACTATATTTTGTTTCATTAGAATTCTTTCAAAGAATGCCCTCAAGAAACCCTTGCCAGTACTAAGTAACAGAATATCAATGACAAACTATGGGCAAGGCAGTAAAAACGAGGCCAATGATTAAGAAATAGCACCTCAGCTGAGTCACACCTGTATCATATTTTTTGCTTAATATAGTTAATTTTAGTTTGTTTCTTTTGATTCTGGCTTTGCAGAATTTTGAAGGACCACAAGGCACATGTTTGCTGACAAACCCTAGAACCACTAGGTAAAATAATGTGAATTGATAGATACCCCCATTGTAGTAGCAGTACAAGTAGGGTGGAGGAAGAGAACTAAAAGTGACAATTCCAATTGTATCACATATCAGCAGTGCAAGCTGAGCACATCACAGGGTGCCCTAAAAATTAAAGGGAACCACAAGCCCTCAACACCTGTTACAGAGGCTATGGGTAAGAACAAACAGAGGATGCTATTCTGTGTACTGTATCTTTTTAGAACTATCCTAACTCAAACACTCATGGGAAAAGCTGGACTCTCAATGGGAACATGTATTCTTTTAAATACTAACTTTCACCATAACATATCAGTTTTATCTACTTCATTAGTGTTGCTAGGTTTCCATCAACTTAATGCAAACACATTAGTTCTTTAGAAATACCAAACAGTTACTTGAGAATTTCGTTCTTGAGCTTCTGCTCATAGGTCTCCTCCATACTCTTTATATTCAGTTCCCGTCTTCTAAGTGCATCACTCACACTTTTATTTTTTTCTTCTTGTAGCCTCTGGGCCCTGAAATTAGCAAACATAAAAAGCAAATTACAAAACTATTGTACCTGAAGGAAAAAAAACTGCATGGGGTTTTAGCTCCACAGACTAAAACTGTTATGTCACTGTCACCACTGGGAAGTAAGTGAAAAGAGCCTAAGGTCTATTTCATGAAGTGACCTTGTTATATGATGCGTCCGAAGTAGCACATGGAGCTATACGGTGGCACCAGGCTGGAGGGAGTGTGAAATTGTCAAGACTCAAGTGCTTCACACTTAAAAAATGGTTACAGGTGATAAATGGCCATAATCAATTCAGAGGCGAAAGAATAATGTTATTAAGTTACAGTTACAAAGCTACAAACCAAAGTTAGTGTACTTTAGGGCTTGTCTCTTCTGTAACACTGTTTCCATGAGACTTAACTGATTAGCCCATAGGTATTAAAGATAGATTTGGTTTTGGCATTTAATAATCTAGTGATTAAATATTGAAAAGAGTGCTGAAAGAGAGAGCAAAAGTTAGATGGATCCATCAGAACTTCCAAATACTGAAGAATAGGATGGTCTTCATAGTGAGACCTTAAGTCAACCACACATCAATTCCAGTGCCCGGGAATCAGGTTCACGGGTACCAATGGGCCATGAGAAGTGCTAGGGAACTCGGACTACTCCAAGCAAAGGGTAAAAAAAGTTCCATGTGTTAGCTCCCTCTGCTGGCTAATCGGTAAAGCAAAGGAGCAGTAAACTACAATTATTCGCTTAGAAGGAAGAGTTAGGGGAAGTGGAGGTAAAGTGATGATATAATCGTGAGCATTCTCCAACCAATTTTTGTTACTTTCCTTTTCTCTTTCATGATCAATTTACCATTTCAGTACTGCCAAAAAGAGAGTAAGGTAGGCAGAGAGGAAAAATCAAATGAGTTGAGCCCATATAAATGAGAGAAAAACATTCGTGAAGATGGAGAGAAATTCTTTAACGGAATAAGAGTATCTGTGAGTGTCAATTAATAGCAGAACCTAATGGGAAAGAAAGCTTACTCCAAAAACTATAGACTGGTGATCTTGCTATTAATCCCAGGTGAGATATGAAGAACAAACATTTGTAATCACTTAGAAAAAGTACACACACATCACAAGACATAGTTTCATCCAGCAGAAGTCAAGTTGGAGCCACCACATCGCCTTTGACAGCAGAGCAGGTAAATGTATCTGAAATTCAGTTCCTATATGCACATGCAGCCATTAGATCTGAAAGACTGAATGTGAATGTGCAACGGGATTTGTGAAACCATTATTAGCTTCTTCAAATTATCTGTCTGGTTTTACTGTAGCCTGATGATAGTGTCTCATTCTGCTTTTCATCCCAATGTCTAATATTTCAAAAGCGAAATCCTAGTCTTTGTTTGTCTTAACTTGGGCCTTTTAAAAGGCCCTTTACAGCCAAGAACTCTACTTGGCAATTAACCTTAGAATACTTAGACATATGCAGTTCTTTTTAATCTCATAGACCATCAATATCCAAAACGAAAGCATATTACTTACAAGTCAAAAGCTTCAATCCTTTGCTTCAGCTCTGCCTCTCTGCCTCTTAGCAAATCTATATCTTTTAGTAGAAGCTGCCGTTGAGCATAAATTTCTTTTGTTTCCATCTGTACAGGAAAGCATTAATTTTTAGCAAGCAAGCTAAAGAAAATAAAACAGATTTGAACTAATAGACTGCTTCCTAAATTCCAGAAAACAATCAAAGTACAGACATTCAGAGTAACAATTTCAGTCTCAAGAGGTTTCACTTCAAGATGCATTTTGCTTGTTCTAGTTACACAAAAATGTATTCCCTCCCCTAACGACGGTTAAGCTACATTACCCTGTATTTCTAACATCCCTTGTGTAAATATTCTACTTCGTTGACATCTCTCAGACATTTACTTAAAATTTTGATAAGTTCTTTAGCAAAAAGAAAAAAGAAAAAGAAACAATGTACAGTCAGCAATATAACTTAACAAAATAGAATCCCCATGGTTCAGTATTTGTCCAAGAGTTTCAACTCATAGGTAATTCTCACTCGGCATTAGCAAGTTTGTACGAACCCCTGAATGAATAGGCCATACTTCCATTTGTGTGTTCCCTGAGCAAGAATTCACTGAACAGCATGTCAAAAAGTACACTGGGCCCTGGCTGGTGTAGCTCGGTGGACTGAGCATCAGCTTGCAACCCAAAAGGTTGCAGGTGCCATTCCAAGTTGGGGCACATGCCTGGGTTGCAGGCTGGGTTCAGTGGGGGGAATGTGAGAGGCAATCATTTGATGTTTCCCTCCCTCTCTTTCTCCCTCCTTTCCCCTCTCTCTAAAAATAAAATAAAATCTTTTTTTAAAAAAAGCACACTGGGAGCTGGATATAAAAAGATGAGCAGATACAGTTCCCCCATCTTTTAAAAAATTCACAATTTACTAAGGGAGAAACAATCGCTCTACAATGTGATGAGTTCACAACCAGAATCCATAGTCCCCACGGCAGGAATGAGGCCCAAATGGGTTCATCGGTGGGAGTCAGGGAAGGTGCCACCAGGAGGTGGCATTCAAGCTGCAAGTCTGAAGGACAGGGCAGTTTTCTCAGGGAGAGAAGGGGAAGGACATTCCAGGTGGAGCAAAGGCATGGTGCCTTTCGTGAGGGTGGCAACCGGCTGCAGAGCCTTCGGAGAACCCACTAACTAATGGGAACTCAGGGGTTGTTAACTATCAGGTGGATCTGACCTAGTCAGTCACCTGTCTTGAAGATGGCAGTGTTAGTCTGCACACAATCCCATCATCTCAACAGCCAGTGCTTCCAACATCTACTTTTATAGCTAAAATGAGCCCAATTCCCAGACTTGCTATATGAAATCGCAGAGGGGGTACAATTACCAATACTAACTGGGCCTTACTGAGAAGCTCCAAGCAAGGGCTGACACCGGGAGGAAGCCTCTTACTTCCACCATCCCCTGGTATCAGTAGTTCTGGCTGTGGACAGGAAACAGTGCCCCCAATCCAGTCTGGTCTGACACACCCTTGGGGAAGGGACTGTTTTTCTTAAAGAAGCAGATCCAACCCCTCCTGCCCACACACGTTCCCTGCCACTCCTCAACCTCTCCACTCCTGCCCCGACACCTTCCTGGGTGGCAAGATCAAATGGCCACATGGCTGACACTTGCGGCCCTGCACTCCTCTACTCCAGGGCCCTTTGTCTTTGCTCTGATGGAAGGACGCTGCATTTGTGGCTTCCAACTTCACCTAAAACCTCAACCTGCAACTCTGTCCTCCTGGTCCACCTTATTCTTCTACCCGTCAGTATCCCCAGACCTATTCCTTCAGGTCTTTAGAAGGAATTGCCACACAGCCCTCCCTTCTCCCCTAGGTTAGAGCCATGCACCCTCTGTTCCGGTTCCCTTCACCATCCTGCCGGACCCCAATGTCTTCAACTGAATAGGCAGCCTTTCTCAAATCAAGTAAACTCAGTTCTATAAAGCTCCATTCCCCAAACACGACTTTCTGCCCTGGCTGACCCTCCAAACCCTCCCAAGAGCTACAGCAGAACAACCACCTGTAAGCACTTGGGTTGGTCTACTTCAGTTCCAGGTTGCCCACCTCAGCAGGGCCCCTGGAACAGATGAGCAGCCCTGTCTGCTTCAGAGAGCTGTGCTTCCTTTACCCCAGCAGCCTGCGCACACCTCTGGCTGCTCCGTAACCCTCACATCTGCCGCACTCCTGGCACGCGCATGCACACCCACTTTTCCTCCCAGCAGTCTCGGGAGGAGGAAGTCTGCGTATTGGCTTTCCAGGACAATTCTTCTACTTGCTCAGGACCCCAGTCCCTACTGCTCCTCTAGAGCCTTGTGCCACCGATTATTCCAGCAAATGCCCCAGCTGCCTCCTGGACTTTAAGTCAATCTGCTAATAGCTGCAGGAAAGAGCCACCCAGTAAATGACGTTAAAATATTACCTCCTGGTGCTTTTGAATTCTCTCCAGTGACATCTTTTCCCGAGAAAGAAGGGCTTCCGATTTTGCTTGACAAGCTCTCTCAACATCATTCCAGAACTTCGCCAATTCTGCCTCAGACTTCTTCTTCTCTTCCTTTTTGATTTTTTCTATTTCATTATTTTTAAAATGTTGCAGCTGCCAATTGATCACAAACAACTGTAAATACTAATAACCATACTTAAAAAACAGTAACAAAGTCTCCATGGTCTAAATTTAACATTCGTGCTCTAAATATATTTTCATTCATCTTTACTTTCATCTCATTCACTGTCCTGCAGGAGTCATTCAAAAGGCACAAAGACATATCATCGAGCGGAAAGGAAAATAATATTCTCAACAGAATAGTATCACATCCACCAATAAAGATTCTAAATATTTTCCTATATATCTAAGATGAAAAATGAAAAGGTAAGCAAAAATACCATTCCTGTTAACAGCAACAAGATAAATTTACCTTTTGTTGCATTTCTGCCTGAAGCTGCTGTTCTACTTCTTTCTTATACTCGTTTAACTTTATTTCCAAAAATTCTAACTTTGGACGCTGAGGGTAAGCATCTGCAAACTGGTCATCGATAAGCTGAAGCTTCTCGGCTATTAAAAAATAAAACAAGAAATTAGGATAGAGGAATGTGGTCCGGTGAGCAAGAGGCCAGAGGTCCGTTCAGAAAGTGTACTTAGGGGAGAGTGCAGGGATGTCTACAGTTTACTCTGAAATAATTTTAAACATTAAGATTAGTGGATGGACATATAAGTGACCAAGCAAGTAAAATACAAACTGAATGGTGAAATCAAGGTACACAAGTGTTCCCTGTTAAAACTTTCAACTTTTTTGAATGTTTGACAATCTTCACCACAAAACGACAGGGGCAAAAGGAAGCAAAGAGTACAGCTGAAGTCAGAAAACACTGGCACGTCTTTGCAGTGTCTAACTGCCAAAGCAGAGAGTTCTTTTATTGGTCTTTGGCGAAAGTTGAGTCACATGCTTAAAACGCTGACTTTCACGTGGCTCAAAGCTGATGAGTTTCAAGTCTGCCATTTTACAGGGAAGGCCGCAGATGCCCACACAGTGTAAGTGGCCCCCAGAGGCTACGCACCTACCCGACAGCATAGCTGGGACTACAGCCAGGTCTACCGATTGTCTCTCACTCCAGTGCTCTCAGCAGACCCATGGCCCTCAAACCAAATGTGGATCAGAATCAACCACGCAGCAAAGTACAAACCCAGACAGACAGTAAAACCTCACCCAGGTAAACACCAACGCCCACCAAAGGGTATGCGCAGGAAGAAAAGGCTGGCAGAAGGAGGTTAAGATATCGGGACTTTTATTACTGTCTTACCGGTTAAAGACACCAATGCTCATTAAGCGTAGGAAGGGCTGAGAAATGTGCGTCCCTTCTGTCCCGCGCATACCGCTAACAAAAGGGCAGGAAGGTGCTGCAGAGAGCCCGTGCCGCAGGAAAGGCTCTGCACCGTGGACAGAAAACACGCACTCTAGCACCAGCTCTGGCCCAGACTGGCTGTTTCCCAGTTGCTTTTCCTTCCTCTGACGACCTCAGTCTCCTCAACTATAAAATGAACTGACGGGCCATTGACTTCTTTAGTTCTCTGCAACGCAAACAGTCTAGGGTCTTCTCCTGTTAGTGGCTATGAAGTAATGTTCGATGAGACACAGGGAAGAACCTCCCAGCTGAGAGGTTGAACCCAGCAAACAAGAACGTGGGCCCCTGCATCCCCATGAGTTTTAGAAAGTGTCTGCCTGGTGGTCCCAAAGGGAGGAGCAGCACTGGAGAGCAGCACCTGGTCCCCTCCACCAATGGGGCCCGAGGGAAGCAGCACCTGCCTGCAGCTTACATCCCTACCGGTCCAGGAACACATACAACACAGTAAAGCAGGTCATCTCCTCCTGCCCGAAAGAAAACAGAGACTGGAAATTATGAAAGAAGCCTACAATTACCAAGAGAGTCTTTGCTAAGAAGTGTTGGGCTTGTCTGAGTTCCCATGTCACGAATCTCTTTGGTCTGATGGTATTCTGCCATTTCTTTTAGAAACTCGATGAGAAAACCTAAAAAACATAATGCATATGGTTTTGTCTCACAACTCTCTTTCACGCAACCATTGCTCAGTCACACTATAAATTTTGGTTTTATAACATTATCCTTTACCACATTATGTACCTTATTTATTTGTTTATTTTTAGAGAGAGAGGAAGAGAGGGAGAAGAACATCAATGTGTGTGAGGAACATCAATCCGCTGCCTCTCCCACGCCCCCAACTGAGGACACGGCCTGCAACCCAGGCACGTGCCCTGACCGGGAATGGAACTGGTAACCTTTTGGTTCGCAGGTCATTGCTCAATTCACTGAGCCACACCAGTCAGGGCACATTATGTATCTTTTAAGAACAATTTCTGAGGGAACAAAAAATCTAGAAGCAATAAAAACAAATATTTAACAACATAAAAATTAAGAACTTATATATGGCACGAAGTAAAGTCAAAAGATGATACACTGGAAAAAATATTTGCTACAGTATGGAAACAGAGCACTGATTTTCATGTCCAAGAGCTCTTACAAATCAGTAAGAAAATTTAAAAAGGGGCATAGACAAACAGTTTATAGAAAAAAAATTACAGTTCAAATAAACATATACAAATTTGCAAATAAATGCAAATACTACAATAGAGAGATTCTATCTTCCCACTAAGATTGCTAAGATTACAACTGTTCATACTTAAGAGTGTTTACAAGGGAGTGGGGAAATCAGCAGGCCCAATCCCTCGGGGAGGGAAGTTTGTCTGTTTATATGTATTCGAAATGCATGTACCCTTTCACCTAGTCAAACAATAAACTCACACAATTAAGTCAACAAAACCCCCATCAATAGGTGGTTAACTAAATATGTTCCTCAAAAATAATTAGTCTAAATGTAGGGCTATGGAGATATATTAGTGGCTAAAGAGGGCAAATTGTAAAAGTTATCTATAATATGACCTCACGTGAGTGTGAGTTTTCATTACCTAGACACGGGCTTTTAGGTTGGTAAAGTAAATTCTGGTAGGATAAACAGTAATCTATTCATTCTGGTTACCAGCAGAAAGTGAAATTTAGAGAATATGGCCAGAAATTTCTACAGTTCTTTCACTTTATACCCTTCTGAATAGTGGCAAACTTTTTTTTAACCCATGACTATCAATTATTTTAGAAGTTTTTACTTTCTTCAAACAGAGCTGAATGGACTCTTGCCTGCTTCTGCACCAGCCAAGTTAAAAGCTTCTCTTTTTTCCTTTTTAGGATTTTAATAAAAATTTACTTTATTTTTAGAGAGAGGGGAAGGAAGGGAGAGAGAGAGGGAGAGAAACATCAATCAGTTGCCTCCAAACACCCAGGAATGTGCCCTGACCAGATTCAAACCTGCGACCATTTGGTTTGCGGACAATGGTCTGCAGATGATGCCCAACCAACTGAGCCACACCATTCAAGGCCGCAGCACCCTTTTTCCTCCACCCCCTTGAGTGAGGTTACTACAGTGTTGTCTGCATTCCATCCTGGGATCACCAGACCTCCTGTATTTGCATATATTAAGGTTCACTTTGTAAAGTTTCTACAGGTTTTGACAAATGTCTGGTGCCATGAATCATACACTTACAGAATCATAGAATACTTTCACCACCCTAAAAAATCCTCTGTACTTCACCTATTCAGCTTCCCACCCCTTCCCCCCAAATCTTTGGCGACCAGTGATGTGTTTAACCACTTCTATAGTTTAGCCTTTTCCAGAACACTATATACATAAAATTGTATAGCATGTAGCTTTTTCAACAGGCTCCTTTCATTAACGACACGCGTTTAAGATTCATTTATAGCCCTGGCTGCTGTGGCTCAGTGGACTGAATGTGGGCTCAAAAGTTTACCAGTTCGATTCCCAGTCAGGGCACATGCCTGGGTTGCTGGCCAGGTCCCAGTTGGGGGTGTGGGAGAGGCAGCTTACTGATGTATCCCTCGTACATCAATGTTTCTCTCCCTTTCTTTCTCTCTCCCCCTGTCTATAAATAAATAAATAATTTTAAATATTAAGTCAACTGATCCATTTTTTCTTTGCAGTGTCATGCGTCTGGTGTTATAGCTTATTACTAAACCCAATTCACACAGGTTTTCTCCTGCTTTCTTTCAAAAGCTTTACAGCTTTGCATTTAACATTTAGATGTACGGTTTGTTTTGAGTTAATTTTGGTGTAAGGTGTAAGGTCTGTGTCTAGTTTCATTTTTTGTGATATGGACATCCAATTGTCCCAGTACCATTTGTTGAAAAGACTATCCTTCTGGTGGGGGAACTCAAGTTAAAAACAAATTTAGCTTTAATCTATACTTCATAGGCTTACTAATTAACGCATGTAGAAAGCTACTGTTTCAGGAACTGGAATGTATGAGCAGTCCTACCCTGATTCCAGGAGGCCCACAAGCAATTCGACCTTTGTGCCCCAGGAGGACTGCAAGCCACCAAGATGGTATCTGAGCCGCTGTGCTCCAGGGACAAAACGTTCAGACGCAGATGAAGAATTGCTGGGATGCCAGGAAAATCACCGGACTGCAACTTTTATCTGACTAACCTTTTCCCTGAATTCCAAACCCCTTACCTACTTTCTTCCTGAATTCCAAACTCCTTACCTCCCCTTTTCTTCTCCTTATAAAAAAGGTCAGCTTGAGATGACACGTTAGGAAAGTCTTTGAGAGCACATAACCCGCCATCTTCTCAGATCGCTGGCCATCTGAATAAAGTGTCCATAAAGATTCAATCCTTGTCTCTACTTATTGGTTCTGGTAGTGACAGGCAGCACCAATGCCAACTTTTCCAGTTTCACATCCTCCAATAAATTGTCTCTGCTCTTTGTCCAAATGAGTTGACTGTATTTGTATAGATCTATTTCTGGGCTCTCAGGCCTGTCCCACTGATCTATGTATCTATTCTTTTGCCTATCACAGGAAAGGACCTTAACTTCCAGGAAGCAAAAAGCCAGTGCCCAAGTTTTTTACCCTCATCCAAATTTTCTGCCCTGCTATTTTCCGGGCATAATGATCTCTGAGGGGAAAATCGGGGGAAGAAGAGCGGGTAAGTGGAATCTAGGGCAAAAGCACTGTGGCCATTCAACAGATCAGCAACACTGCAGTACAGACAGGGAAAGGTAAGACTAGAGGTCCCTGTCAGGGAACAGACAACAACTAGGTACAAAATACCGTCCTACACGTTTTCTGATGCTCTTTATTAATCGGAAGCCACCAATTGTTAAAATCACTTCACTTTAACAGTGGCTGTTTCACTGTTAGCAAAGGGTTCTATTCAAACTTTCCACTAAGATGCCCGGCACGTGTGCTAATTTCCAAGTTTCCGAAATTTTACTAGGATGCTAGGTGAAGCTGGGAAGAGCTGTTAGCCAGATGTCTTTCTGAACCGGAAGGATTTACAGAGAATATGTGAAGCTGAAAAGCTATGTTTAAGGATAATATAAATACCTATAATAAGTAGATTATTTAATATCCATTTAAGCCCCAAATTTCTTTCTGTAATAATAAACTACAGACACCAGCTACATACATTAGACCTGTGCTGTCCAATATACAACCACCATGATGTGTAGCTGTTAAAATTTAAATTACAATTTCAGTTCTTCAGTTCACACCAGCCATATTTCAAATGCTCAATATAACCACATGTGGCTGTTAGCTACTATAATCAGACAGTAGAGATACACACATTCCCATCATCACGGAGAATTTCACTACTCAGCACTGGCTTAGAATATAAAATATAGGACCACTTACCACACTGGGCTTCCATGGGGATAACCTACTTTGCAGTCGCTAATGGCTGGCAGAAAGCAGGTACTGAAATGCTTGCTGAGTGGTAGGTTCTGAACGAATGTCCTAGTGCAGTTAGTAGCAATGCTGACAATAGACAAAAACCCAGGACTGCACAACAGACAAGGACCACTACATAATGCTGCAGGCTACTCTGATGACCTAGAGAATAATAACGCATTACAGGCAGCTTACCAGCTTAAGCTCAGGCTACCATGCCCATTCGCAAACCTAGCCCATGGTCTGGCACCCATGGCAGCTGTGAAGGAGAAACTATCTCAGGTCTCCCCTCTTCTGTCTAGGGGAAAACCCAGCGCTTCCGCACCAGGTCTCCCTTCCCGGCGCGCCTCCTTTACTTTTACACAGACACTACCCAGCACTGTGCTTGTGACACTGCTGGTCACCGGATGTGTGGGGGGTCTTCCCCGCACCAAGCGATTCTCAGCAACTTTTGTCAAAGGCTGTCGAAGGAAAAGTCATAACTGAATTCAAATTAGATTCCCTAGTCTTCCCCCTGAAAGTGATGAGTTTCATATTTTTATAGGCAAAAATACATGACAAAAATGTTACTATATCTCTATAAAGATGAAGGCTCCTACCTTTTTTGTTTTCTTTATCAAATCCTGAAACCTGTTAAAAGAAAACAGTTTACTTTTATTTGACTGTTCAGGTATCATTAACAAACCAAAGCAGGTTATAAAAACTAAACAATCCTACCAGTGATTTGTAGAGACTGGATTCAGGCTTGATTTTAATGAGCTGTAACAGATCCTGCATAGTAAAAACCTTAAGAGAAAAAAGATTAAGTAAGTAAACATTTTTACATCAATGTTTAAATGATGTTTCTGAACATAAAACTAAGAATCACTGCCAGGTTAAACAAAAAATAAGATTCACCCTGGCTGGTGTGGCTCAGTGGATTGAGTGCTGGCCTGCGAACCAAAGGGTCGCTGGTTCGATTCCCGGTCAGGGCACATGCCTAGGTTGTGAGCCAGGTCCCCAGTGGGGGCGTGCAACAAAGCAACCACACATCGATGTTTCTCCCCCTCCCTTTCTCCCTCCCTTCCCTTCTCTAAAAATAAGTAAATAAAATCCTTTAAAAAAATAAAATTTAAAAAACTTTTGGACAATTACAGATAAAAGGAAGAGAACAAAAACATAGGGACAACACAAAAAGTGCACCCTAACGTCAACTACAGACTTCAGGCCATGCTAACGTCCCAACGCAGGTTCGCTGAGTGTAAAAGTGCTGATAATGGGGGAGGCTGGGCCCGTGCAGCGGCAGGGAGCATCCGGGAACTCTCCTTTCTGCTCCATTTCGCTGTGAACCTAACCTGCTCGAAAAAGTTAAGTCCATTTAAAAAACACAGGGGAAGTTTTCTGCATCTGCCTTTAAAATAATAAAGTGTGACTAATATGTTCAAAGTAATGGTGACTACAATGAAAATACTTAGAAGAGTGATAAAACATGTTTTAATATGCCAGAGTGCCACAGAGTTTTAAAAAGTTAATGCATTCCTCGCTTGTCTTATGTAAGCACGGAGAAGAGAAACACGAAGGGACGGAGACCGTGGCATGGTAAAGCCACCTTCTAGAGGCCTACATTTACCGCCCTGTGCTGTCACCTGGATACCCTGTGACCCCGAGCAAATCGCCCACCTCTCCCGACTGTGGTTCCTCCTCTGGGATACACGTACACCTGCACCGCCACCAGCCCAGCGCCGAGCTCTCAACACACATTCAGCGTGCAGGGCAGTCACGCGTCTCAATTCGGATCAATTCTAGCTCTGAAACATTTCCTGATGCTACGCAGCATAATTTCATAAAACTCTAATCAAGACTCCATCGAACTGATAACAGTATCAGACTTGAGTTGCATAACAGGACAACTCCACGACGTGCCCTTAAAGATGACTGAGAAATGGAGCACGCCAGCCAGGGAGCACTCAGCCAGCACGCAACACTTTACCATCATGTGGGGGGGATAAAGGCTGTTAACAGAAAATGCAGAAACAGGAAGGAAAAACTTTACCTGTTCCTCTGCCAAGCCACTTTCTGGGAAGAAAACCGAAAGTGAATACTCATAGCCACATCTTCGTAAGTGATCTGCCACTAGAGAGTTGGAAGTGCCTATTAAGAGGGTACTTCCTTCCACGGAAACGGACCGGGGCTTCATTTCTCCGCTCAATACAGGCTGCATCAATTCCTGAATGAGCTGCTTTCTCAGCTGCATCTAGCTCAAAAACAAAAAAGGAAGAGAAACGGGAGGGAGCAAACTTTCAGCGGGATTGTTGCACGGAAGAGACACACTTGCCACACGAATGAGAATCTTCTCTTTTCTTTCCACAGAGGTCCCAGGTCCATGACCAGAAGTGAGGAACTTCTTTGCTGCACTTTGCCTTACCCTGTGAGACAAGCAGCCCATGGGCTCCGGTCAAAGCAGCTTGCTTTCACCAGCTTCCATGTGAACTGGTGCTCAGCCAGAACACAGGTGGACTCCGACTTGTCTTCCCTATGAGCCCGTGTCAGCAGCTTTTGATTGGGGTATCAAATGTAAGAGAAAATTCTGTTGCTTCCTCATCTCTCTGCGAATTGTTGGAGGGTATGAAAACAATACCGGGCGAAACCAGCTTACTGGGCATACTGATAAAAATAAAACTGGGTTCCCCAAAAGGAAATAACAAATACAAGAGAGAAATCAGTAAACCCAAAGAAGGCTTAAGATACACTTTCGTATATAGTATTTACATCTCAAGACACCGTGAAAATACAATTTTTTTTCACATTTTATAAATAAGGAAACTTAGGTTCAAAGTGGTAGTTTTTTCAAGGTTATAACTAGTGCTATTATTCCTTTGGGTTTTAAGAAAATCTCTGAATTAATTGAACTACTGATACTTGTTCTAATCTATTTTGCATATAATCTGGAAACATATAATTGGGCTAAGCTTAAGAGTACGTTGCCTATATCCATGCAATTCAACACTAAATAATATCTAATGTATTCATATTAATAGAATACGAGCAAGAAACAAATGGATTTGCTACACCTCTACCTTCTGTCCTTCAGCTAGAGACAAGAACCGTATATAATTACCAGTACAGAACATGATTTATACATCAAAAATCCTGTCATACAAAACACATTTACGCTGAGCAGAAAATACATGCTCTGCCTCATCCAATACAGTTCAGAAACAAATAAAAAAAAAAATAGGACAAGAGAAACGACAGCATTCTCCACTAGTAAAATTAAAAGGTGGTTTAACTAGATTTGTAACACACCAAGGAATTAATATATTTAGATCCATCTTAATTGATAACAGTGATTCAGGGTGTCTTACAAACAGGTACTGAAATAAGATAAAATTTAAAGGAGTGATACAAGCAGGTTAAAAGGAAAAGAAGAGTAGGAAAAAAAGAAACATTATAAATGGATTCCCATCCTGACTAATACAAAATCATGCCATTTAGCACTTGCTACAAGGAATTTCAAAACTGGCTGGGCTTTCCAGTAGCCAATGCAAAGAGGAAAATTCATTCAGATATAAACCTTGCAATGTCCCTAAGATTAACATACTAAGCATAACTATTATGGGGGGAGGGGAAGTGGGAGAAGAGAGTCCTAGGAATCCTCAGCACGTTTCAGAAATTGACAGATTGAGTAGACTCAAAATATGAAAAAGATTTCATAAACTTCATTCACTATCTATGACTCTGTACTAAATGATAATACAAATTCTTTTCCAACATCCAAATAGAATATGAGCTAAGCCCCTAAAAAATTCAGTAAGTTTTAAAAGTTAGAACTCACCCAGGCCACAGTCACTGAACTGAGAAAATAAAAATTAGCTCCGACTGAGAGTAAAACTCTGCCCCGCCACCGATGAAGGCTGAATTCCAGAAACAACAGCCAGCTGCAGATAATGCTCTGCAGCTGCAGAGCAAACAAGGCTAGCTCAGAAAAACAAGGACACCTCCAAAAGGATCAGTGGCCATTGTGACTGCAGACAGGAAGTGAAACACTCTCAAATCTAATCCAGAAACACAGGAAAAAATGCCATGCCCGGGAACACAAGGAGCATTCCACATCAGAATGCGTATTAAAGTGCACTGTACACTACAATTAATTCCAGGTGGGTTAAAGTGTTAACTATGAAAACTGAAGCCTTTTTCAAAACTTAAAAAGTGAATGTTCACGCTCTTAGTAGAGGAAAATTTACTGAGAAAACTCTGCAAAATAAATCAATAGATTTGACCATATAAAAATATAACATCACATTTTAGAGCCAAAATAAAATTGAACACTGAGATAAAGTATTGCCACAAAAGTGGAAAAAAGATAAATAATTTCAATTAAAAGAGTTCTTATAATATTAGTAAGAAAACACTAACACCTTAAAAAAAATGAGCAAGAGACACGAACTGCCAATCCATGGAAAACATACAAATGTCCAGAAATATGTACAATCTCATCAATAATCAAAGGAATAAAAACTAAGAGATTTTCAATCTTATATTGGTTATTATTTATTTATTTATATTTCTTGGTTTTAGAGAAAGAAAGGAAGGGGGAGAGAGGAAGAGGGGGAAGAGGGGAAAAGAGAGAGAGATATCAATTTGTTGTTCCACTTATTTATGTATTCACTGGTTGAGTCTTGTATGTGCTCCGACCAGGGATCGAACCTGCAACCTCGGTGTATTGGGACAACATTCTAAGCAACAGACCTACTAGATATTTTTAAATTGTGATGATAATATTGGAGTGAGACAAGCATTCTCAAACTGCTGGTGGAATATACACTATTACAATCTTTCTAAAATGAGATGCTAAGAGCCTTAAAAAGAAACACTCATGCCCTTTTATTTGATTTTCCAGGATAAAGAGTCATACAGGAACATAGGCAATGTCACTTAATCTATCCTAAGCAAGAAATGAGACATGCAATTGAAGGATGTGTATAGACTTGGGTATAACCTATTCGACATTTTAAGTGTAAAATATACTTCTGAAATACATAGTAATGAAAACACATTCCAACTAACCCTACTCCTTGCTGTGAATTTATATATAAAGTGTCCTAATAAATATTTGCTGCCCAAATTAAATATTCAACAGGGGACTGCTACATAAACTACACATACATCCAAACACGAGTGGAGTCCCAGTGAAAATGAGAATTTCAAGGAATTTTTAAGGATACAGGAAAAAGCTCAGCATATATTGAACAGAATTACTGGTTCTGAGAGATGACTTTCCTCCTTTGTTTTCTGTATTTTTCAGATGAGTCTGAAGTGGTTTTTTTTAAGTTACAAAAACAACGGGGGGGATGAAGTTCACTTTGCCTTAATTTCCCATTTTAAGTGTGAAATATACTTTGGAAATGTATCTAGCAATGAAAACGCATTTGAGGTAATTCTACTCCTTGCTGTTAATCCTACTCCTTTGCTGTTAATTCATACTAATCTGCTGCCCAAATGAAGTATTCATGCCTTTTGACAAATTTTAAAGAAGAAAGTTCTATTTACCAAAGTATTTTACGGTTAGCAGTATACTTACTGATTTCCATATGGTGCCAATGTCCTTCATTCAAGCGTGACTATTACAAAACCACTTATTAATTCGGGAACCTATAAACCAGCTTCATAAAACAACTCTAATTTCACTAAAATGTGTTCATTTCATAAAGTTACTCGCGTCTCTTAATGTCAGTTCAATAAATCTATCTGAATATATTCTAAGACTTACTCAAACTCTAAGCCATTTATGACTATTGTTCCAGGATGAGTTACACAAAACATAAAACTGTCACCAATACAACCTGTATATCATACTATTTTTAAAACCCAAGACCTGGATGGATTTAAGTGGGAACTACCTGTTACAAGTCACACCTGAAAAAGTTATGTAACAGATATGCCTAGAACTGATACCTTAAGCGTGTCCAGTATACCCCGGTCCTTAAACATCTGGTACAGCCTTTTGCGCAGCTCATCTTGAGTCAACACGTCATATTTGGGGGGCATGGTGGACTGAAAGAGAAGATGGTTTGGGTTACCTGGCAGGCAGAGCGGATGTGAGTTTCTGAAACGGACCAGTGGCTGACCTCCGGGGAAGCCAAGCCCTAAGAGGCCCGGCGGGGAAGGGCGCTTTAACGAAAACAAACAGGACGCTTCACCGCTGCCCGCACCCGAGAAGGAGCCGGTGTGTCTACCTGGTCGTGCCCTCACTGGGCGGCTTCCTTCCAAGCCAGCCCCGCCCAGCCCGCCTCGAGGTTGGGATGAAGGGAGTCCCTGCCCTCGGAGCCCAGCCTCTGCGCCGGGGAATTGGGAAGCACTAGGCTGCTTAACGCTCGGCCGCCCACTGGGAGCTGGAACTCTGGCAGAGAAACGTACTTCCTTCCTTCGGGCTCTAACGGGCCGGCGGCGTCGGGCACGGGGCACGGGGCACGAGCGAGACTCTCACCGCGGGCTGGAGGGCGGAGACAGCGACGGAGGAGGCCTGGGAAACCTGAGGCCAGAGGAGGCGAGGCGTCACGTGGCCCCTCTCACAGCCGGTTCCACCCTCTCCCGAGGCCCGCCCAGCTGAGCGGTCCAAGTCACGCCACGCAGCCGCCGGAAGCCCCGCCCAAGTGTCGCGAGAGCGTAACGGCGGAGTCTCGCGAGGACTGTGAGGCGGTCCTAACTGAAGCTCCGGAAGGCGGGTCGCTGCTGCGGAAACTCCCTGGATATTTGCGTTGTCTGCGTCTCGGCGCAGGTAGGGGATGGAGCGAAGGTGGGGAAGTAGGCGGATGCTCCGGGGGACGTCGGGCCCCTGCGTGACCCGGGTGTTGACCCTCTCTCCATCCTGCTGCGGACTGGGGTGCTGGGCCCAACCTGTCTAACCCCCGGCTGGCTGATCCCATTACAGCCCACGCATTGCAACCTACAAACGTCTGCCAGCTCCGGGGCTTTGCTTCTTTTGCCTTTCCCTGGGTCACTCAGCTAACCCAAGGCTTCTTAACCGCGGCGCTGTCGCACTTGGAGCCCCAAAAGTCTTTGTGGTGGGCGCTGTCCTGTGCAGTGTGGGGTGCTGAACAGCATCCCTGGCCTCCACCCACTAGATGCCAGTAGCACCTCCCCACCAGTTCTGACAGTCACGAATGTCTCCGGACACTGCCGGGTGTTCTCTGGAAGGCAGAAGTCCCTGGCTGAAAATCAGTGAGCTAATCTTTGAGTGCCCCCCACTTTGCATGCGGTGAGGAGGATCAGAGTGAGCCGGGTACTCAAGATGCTTAAATCTAATTAGAAAAGGCAGTAGTCTTTCCAGAAGCAGTAATGGAAACATAGCCAGAGAATTGGATAAGCATAAAATGCATGGTGGACTGGGCTAAGGGTTTAGAAAAAGGAGAGGTGGTTGAAGATAGAAGCCAGCAGGGACACATCTCTGGAAAAGTGTGACTTCATTTGGGCTTTAATGGGTGTGTTTGGGATGGCGGCAAAGAGTAAATACTTGGCGGTCACGGAGACAACTGCCCTCCCCCAAACCGATGATAGTGGGTAGTAATTGATCACAGCGATCTTTCCCGCTGACCACACTCAGCCTCAGAATCTTTCCCAGCACCAGCCCTTGGCGTGACTACCAGTTGATTAGAAGTGTCTCAGAAAGGGAAACCCATTTGACATCACTAGTCAATCCCTTTTCCATTAGACAGTGTATCATCTTTAAGGATAACATTGTGCTGTCCACCATCCCCTCCCCCAAAAGTCTTTCCCCGCCTCAGTTTAAACATCTTCAGTTCCTCCAGTAGCTTTTGTCCAGAACATTCCCTAGCCTAGCTCTCGCCCTCCTCCCAATGCACAGTTCAGTTATTGATTCTTTTAAAATGGGATTTCCAGAACTGAGTCCATTCCCCAGAGATGATATTATTAGTGAAGAGAACATGGTCTTCTCTAATGCAGCCTAGAATTCCATTAGGTTTATTTATTTATTTATTTGACCACTGTATCAGACTGCTACCTCTTACTGAGCTTGCAGTAAATGAAAACTTTTGGGTTCTTGTAATTGCTCTTAAAATTGGATTCTTCATCCTGTTGTTGTGCAGTTCATTTTTTTAAGCCCACGTACAGCACTTTATTGTTCATCCTATACTACTTTGTTAATTTCATACCTAATGAAGAGATATTTTTGAGTCTTGACATTTGCCTCCTAATAAATTTACTGTCCTTGGAGTGTTATCTTTGAGTGTGGTAAGTTGGCATCATCTCACAGTTATTGATTCAAATGTTGAGCTGGACTAGGTTAAGGTCAACTTCAAAGGCTCCCCAGAGGTCCCATACTGTCTACTGACCGGTAGCACTTCAACGTTCTAGTCATCCGTGAGGTGTGCCCCTGATTCAACATATAACAAGTGCTTCCTCAGTCCCCAGCACTGTTGTAGCTCTGGGCCTCCCACAGACCTTGTTATCATCCAAGCTAAAGGTCTGTAGTTGTTTTTAGGGGGATACTAAATTCCTTCCCCGGAGGACTTACGGGGCTCCTGTGTTTTCCTTCCAAGTTTGGCATGACTTGTTCTCAGTATAACCAGGTGTACATGAATGAATAATAACCTCCTCTTTTTGTCTAGGGATTCGCATTAAAAGACTTAATGTGTAATGAAAACTCCTAGTATGGTGTCTGCCAAAGGCGGCCATTTCATACATATTTCTCTTGGTGTTTTAATTTCTTCGAAAGGACTGAATTATAGACTAGGAGATAAGCCTTTTTGTTTTGGAAAATAGGAATAACACTTACCTATATCTGATGATATGGTATTCCTGCGACTTCTCAAATGTCACTGATCACTAGACATATAACCACATTTGTTAATCCAACATGTGTAGTTTAATAAGACATGAAGAGCTGTGTTTATTGAAATGTTTAGATTTTCTTTAATATATCCATCCTGAGGTTCATAGCCTGCCTAACCTTGTTTCTATCACATTTGCTGTTTGAAGATCATTCTCTTTGAGAAAATTGACGTTCAGCAGATCTGCATCCTCTGTTATTTGCATACGGGGTGCTTGAAGCAGTTGACCTTTCTCCCGTGCTTCTTCTTGCTTGTAGCCTAAAAAGTCTTAACATGTTCCACACATTTCAGCTCATGTTGGGCTGCTGCCCTTCTGAGGCTAGCCTCACAGGTCTCTGGTCCCAGGTCTCATCTCTGTGTTCATTACTAGTTTGTGCCCTACTTCTTACATTATGTACACATCCACTTGGAGTTCAAGGTGGTCCAGAGCTCCTTGAAGCACCACCTCGATTTCTTTGGTTAATCACTTGAACACTGACTTCAGCTCTCCCATGCTGAGGCCTCCTAGACCCCCTCCTCGCACCCCTCCACCCCCGCAGGGCCTCACCTGGGCCAGTTAATCCCACCTGGCCTCTCCTCCCTGCATTCCCTTTCCTGTATTCCAGGGTCATCCCCCACTGTGTAAACTACAGCCCCCTCCTGGCAGTTCCCTTCTGCAAACATGGAGCATTTGTTATGTCCTAGGCTTGGTGGTGTTAGGCACTCGGGCTGGAAAAAAACACAGCCCCTGTTCTTTTGCATACTCTCATCCCCATTTGGCTCTAAGTAGCTTCACTTTGAGGTACCACTGCCCCGCCCAACCTTTTCCACGATGCTCTCGAACTCCCTTTGTCCTTAATCTGTAGAATGCACTTTCTGCCACTCTGCTGCCACTTCCTTGAATATTTCCTTTCTTCTCATACCTACAAGGTTTTTTCTTTGCAGCTTTCACATGTGTGCTAGTTTCCTGCTGCCGTAACAAATCACCACAAATGCTTGAAAGCACACAAATGTATTACTTTACAGTTCGTAGCATAGAAGTCCGAGACATGGGTCTCCCTGGGCTGAAATCCAGGTATCAGGAGGGCTGTGTTCCCTTCTGGAGGCTCTTGGGAAGAATCTCCTTTGTCCTTCGCAGCTTCTAGAGGCTGCCCATATTCAGACTGGTGGCCCCATTCCTCCATCTTTAAAGCTGGCAACATCGCATCACGTGATCATCCTTCTGTAGTCACGGTTCCCCCCTCCCCTTCCTCTTGTACTTCCTTCTACCATTTTTAAAGCCCCTTGTGATTACATTGGACCCACCTGGGTAGTCCAGGATCATCTCTCTATCTTAAGGTCAGCTGATGAACAATCTTAGCCCCTTCTGTAGCCTGGATTCCCCTTTACCTTGTAAATTAACATTCGCTGGTTCCCAAGATTAGGATGTGGGCATCTTGGTGGGGGGTAGGGGGTGCTATTCTGGCTACCACCCCATGTTCAAAACTGACATGTTCATTTTCATTCCTCTTCCCTTATTTCTTTTCTCAGTAAATAGCATCACATCTTGGCACACATTTGGAAACATCCTCAGTTCCCCAGTTCAATCCATTGCCAAGTTCTGTGTAGCTACTTCCGCCACACCTTGAGACCTAGCCTTCCTTGCAGATGCTGGAAGGGCCCCTATTTGAGGTGATGGGAAAGCTTAGCAGACACATACACAACTCACACAAACACAGCCGCTTGTTTTATTTGAATTGTATTGCATATTGGAGTTTAAGTCCTATTTCATGGGTAGGGAAGGTGCAAGAGATCCCAGTACTTTAAAAAAAAAAAAGGTTTGGAATCAACGAATCGAGACCTGCACTGCCCAATATAGTAGCCATGAACCACATGTGGCTATTTAAATTTTAATAATTAAATTGAATTTCACATTTAGTTCCGTGGACACACTAGCCACATTTGAAAGTAGCCTCCAGGGGCAGCCACGTTGGACAGTGCTAGCATAGAACGTTTCCATTCTCGCAAAAAGTGCCACGTATAGGACAGCACAGAACTCCAGAGAGTGTCTCCGCTTTGCCCACCACCTAGGCATGGTAAGCCCTGAAACGTTAAAGGGTTGTGGATGTTCCCTTCCTGAGACAATGGGTTGTATGCTTTCCTTTCCTTCCACTTCACCTTTCAGTTTGTCCTTGTCAGAATGGAACACAATGACTTCCCTTCTTCAGCTGTTTTGTGAAATCATATTCTTAGCAGTTCAAGTTCTGCCCATCTGCACAGTTGGTGATAGAACCTTTACGTGGCATTTCCTTCAGTTCCCTTTCCGTTTACCCCCATGCTGTACGTAACACTCCGCGTCTCTCCCAGTCATGGATTTGCATACAGAGGAGAGTGCGTAGGGGGTCATCTTCCTCATACATATATTGTCTTCTGCTGCCTTTTAAATGTGCATGGGCGTGGGAGGGAGTATCTGCCTTATTTTTTTTTTCTCTGCTGCTTCTTAAATGTTTGTGCTGAAGAAAGTAAGCCCTGCCCTTGGCAAACTCCACCTATGAAACCTATTCCAGCAAAAATGAATGCTATCATTGTTGACTTGGTTAAAATTTCAAGCTCCCATCCCTCTTCCCCTCACTTTCTCTTGAGAATTATTGCCAGTTCTCCTAGTTTTTCATAGCTCTTGTGTCTTTCCCACTTGTCTTTGTTATCGTTTTACTCTTTGGGCCTTTTTCTCATTTTTCCCCTAAAACAGGGACAACTTTCTCTGTAAAGGGCCAGGTGGTCTTTGTCACAACTGCTCACCTCTGCCATTGTGGAGCAAAACCAGCCTCCGAGGACAGTAAAAGGATGGATGAGGCCACATTTGGCCTGCGGGCTCTAGTGTGCCAACTCCTGCCCCAAATCGTATTTTAAATCCTACTTACTTCATCGTGCCAACAGGGTCTCCCGTCTGCCTTTTTCTCCCAGACTTGGCCTTCCGGTTCTAGGGTTCTGCATGCCAGCTGTGCCCTGGTTTCCTTTAGAAAATGTTGTATTCATTAGGAAATACATTTCAAATTAATTGGGCTTTTGTTGCATGATCTGTGTGAATCAGCAGGGGTCCCAGTGAAGTTGGGCGCACCCTGGGCTGCTCTCCCCAGGAATCCACACTCCTAGGTAACAGATTCCCACCCCATGTAGAGGCCTTCCTAGTCACCCCATCTGTATGTGTGGTGTCCTGCGTTCTAGAGAACCCTTACTGAGCACTTCCTAGGAGCCGGACACTGTGCTGGGTACGTTATATGCATTAAGTTGTGTGCTCTTCAAGCCTACTCTAAGGCAGCTATGAGCGTTATCTCAGTTATCTTTATTTCACCCAGAAGGACATACCACTCCAAGAAGGACGCACATTGGGAGTGGGAGATTAAGGACCCTTCCTTGGGTGGTCACATTACTAGTAAGTGGCAGAGCTAGACTTGAACCCAGCTTTGTCTGATTCCAAACTCCCTGTGCTACAAATACATACGTACGTCCCTCCATCCATCTGGATTTCCAGTGTGTGTGCCGAAAGCCACGGAATCACGGCTCTGCCCCCACCACGACTTTCTATTAGTTTTATTTCTTCAGCAAACCTATTGACCCCAGTTCCCAGTCCTCCTAAGGCCTCAGAATGTCTTCCCCTTTGAATTAGGATTTCTTCCATCTTTTCTAGAATACAAAACCTTCCTCCTTTCTCATAAACGGTGTTGGAAAAGGTATATTTCTAGCATACATGCCTCAGGTGAGAAACATAAATGCAGCTAATGGTCTGTAGATAAATGCTATGAGTATCGCTCCTTTGTGTAAGTGACACGACGTAGACTCGTTTTTAGCTCCCTGGGAACCATCTCTCCTGAAAATTCCCAAGGCAAGCCAATTACTCCCTAACCAGCACCCTTTATTAACCCTAGTCCAGTCCAAGTACAGCCCAGCTTACTCCAAATGCTCCAAACTTTCCGATCGTAAGATGTGAAGGTACGATTTTGTATTACAGGTCTTCTAGTTTACCTATGCACTGGCTCCTACGGGCATGTCGCAGGGATAAACCTGTACAGTCCAAAAGCCAGATATCTATGGCGGTATACTGGAAAGCAGGCCGGGCTCAGTGGCCTTTTCTGCAGTGTCGGGTTTAAATAAATTCAATTCTGGACTTCTGTTAACGTTTTTGATTTTTCAGTATTGAGTACTAAGTTATGTCTTATTTTCATTTCGTTAGGAGCCACATACTGAAGACAATGTCCGGAAGCTTCTACTTTGTCATCGTTGGCCACCACGATAATCCAGTTTTTGAAATGGAGTTTTTGCCAGCTGGAAAAGCAGAATCCAAAGTGCGTACGGAGCCTGAAAAACTCCTACAAGAACTGTTCTGTGTGGTAACGTTAAGGGCGTAATATGATAGGAGTTTAGAACAGGAAGAGATCTGGACAGGTGAGGTATCTGGACTCTACCACAGGTCGGTGAGGCTCGCTCTGCAGTCCCGCGGGTTGACAGAAGCCAGCCAGGGACGTCCTCTGAATTGTTTCTTCCTCCTTTAACTCAGCGCACACTTAGCATGTACTAGCAGGACACTCTGGGTTTCCTCACCCGGTCTGCAGTTCGCTGTGCCACCCTTAGGGAAAGCTACCCCTTAAGCACATAGAGACATGGCCCGCCCATGGTGGGTCTGGAAGAACAGTCGTCGCTGCCTTGAAATGCCGCGAGAGCCCATTCTGTCCCAGCAAAGCACATTTTTCATCAGGACATACGTAGTAGATCCATTTACACTTGGGAGAGGTAAAAAAAGACCCTTACTTACAAGTCTTCCTGTTGCCCCTGAGATTAGGGCAGCTTTCAGTGGCCTTGTACATTATCTACTGGCTGGGTGGTACCCCATGCTCTGCCCCCCAGTGATGCACCCAGCTTCCTTGTTTTCTAAACTTACCATTCAGAGCAAACAGAGCCATAGAGTCTTGAGATGAGAACAGCAGGGTCCCCGCCATCCTTCTGTACTAGCCCATGCTGACAAGTTGTGCTGTGTCTCTCCCGACCTCCAAGAATAAGCTTTAATGTTAAGACAGGAATTGGTTTGGAAATTAATTGTAATGCATAATGTCCAGTCCAGTGTATGATGCTTCTCAACTATTCGGATCTTGCTGCCAAAATATGATAAAAATGTAAGTGATTATCCTACCAGGTGTTGTTGCTACATCATTGTCCCACATCCCTATGAGCACACTGCTGTTTAAAGCTTTGGTTTGAGGCATCTCTGTAGCAATAGCGGCTTTGCATTACACAGCTACTTCAATATCGTCCCTGTACACTCCAGTGGGCTGGTGGTGCATAAAGCAGTACATATCTTAGGGGTTTTTTTCCTGCTACCACTTACCTTCTGAAAGCATTTCTAGTTTTCTCCTGATCTCTCAAGATGGACCATCAGTGTAAAGTAATGGAAAATGCTGCTGTAAGCCAGCACAAAAATACATCCACTTCTCTAAGGATTGAATTAGCTGCATCATGGCAACAGGAGTGAAGTAAACATGCTTTAACTGTGCGAGGGATCCCAGGGCCACTGGCAGCCTTCCTGCAGCCCAGGCACGGGAACGGCCTCCTCAGCAAAGAGGTGGTATTACTTTCCCAGGGCTGCCATGACAGAGCGTCTTAGAACAATGGCAAAGGATGGGCTCACGGTTCTGGAGGCCGGAAGTCCGAGATCAGGGGTCAGCAGGGCAGGGCTGCCCCTGGGGAAGGGGAGGTGCCGGGGAAGGGTCTGTTCCGGCCTCTCTCCTAGTTTCTGGTAGTTCCTTGGCTTGTGGCAGCAGAACCCCGGTCTTCATGTGGCATTGTCCCCGAGCGTGTCTGCGTCCAAATGTCCCCTTTGAAGGACACCAGTCTCATTAGATCAGGGGTTCACTCTACTCTAGCATGACCTCATGTTAACTAATCACATCTGCAAGGACCCTCTTTCCGAAAAGGGCCACATTCTAAGGTGCTGGGGGTTAAGGCTGCAACCTAGGAATGGGGGAAGGTGTGGGATATAATTCAACCCATCAAACGGGTGGTCTTCGAAAAATGCGTTTTGAAAGGAAGAATTCCACAGCACTAAGACCGCATTCCAGGTTGTGAATTCCCTCTCCACTCTGTGCTGAGACACGTCCACCTTCTCCTCCAGTGGAGCCGTTTCAGCCCATGGAAGGGACAAGCCCAGCTCTGCCAGGGCTGCCTTCTGCTATCACACAGGTGACCAGCTGCTCACAGGGGCTGAGCACGGCCTCCTGCTCCTCCCAGGTCCCCCATCAGGTAAACTCCTTACACCTGAGGCATATGGCAATCCTTTAGGAGCGCCACCTCCTCACCTGTCATCACTGCTCACCAGTTGTCACTGCAGAGGTAGCCTCCCCCTTCCCCCCTTCTTGAGAGAAGGACCTAGTTTTTCCTTCAATGAAGTATTCTTTTTTTTTTTTTTCACATGCTTAAAAGGTTATAGAATCTGGTAACTTCCTTGCAAAATTTTAAAAAATCTTTATAGTTTCTTGAACACATTTCATTTATTTATATTACAATTAAAATACTAGAATTGGCTGTTTCTATTTGGTGAGTTTTAGACACCAAATTTAAAAGTAGAATATGATATGAAACACTCAAGATCTTGTATAAGTCTCATGTCAATAATAAGTGAACTAAAAGCAGAAAGTGCCCCCCCAAGAAAAACTGTATGGAATGTAGGGAAGGAAGTGTTGCCTGTCTTGATGCTGTACGGAAATGTTAACCTGGTGCTGCTCACACTGTCATCCAGGACGATCATCGTCATCTGAACCAGTTCATAGCTCACGCGGCCCTCGACCTGGTAGATGAGAACATGTGGCTGTCCAACAACATGTACTTGAAAACTGTGGACAAGTTCAATGAGTGGTTCGTTTCAGCATTTGTTACTGCAGGTCATATCCTTACCTTTTTGCTAAAGACAGCTAACTAATGGTTGGGGTGACAAGCTACAACATCAGACACAGATGCCAGGCTGAGTCTGTGCATGTCAAAGGATCGGGTAAAAATTGCCATTTATGGGGCTACCTCTTTCTTTTTAGGGGAAAAAAATACATTTTGTTTAACATCACTTTAAAGCCAAGTCTCATATAAAACTAAGGTTTATCTGAACCCTATCAAGGGTGGTTTATTTTACAGTATTTTTAAAAAGATATTTATTTACAGTATTTATTTTTAGAGAGAGGGGAAGGAGAAAAAGAGGGAGAGAAACACGAATGTGTGGTTGCCTCTCATGCACCCGCTACTGGGGACCTGGCCCACAACCCAGGCATGTGCCTGACTGGGAATCAAACTGGCGACCCTTTGGTTCACAGGCCCGCGCTCAACCCACTGAGCTACACCAGCCAGGGTTATTTTATAGTTGTTTTTTAACTTTAGAAGATTATGTTCTCTTTCAGATAAAACTAACCTAACTTTGAACCCAGTTTGTGTTCAACTTTTCCATTGCACAACACACTGCATGTCACTTATTTGAAGAACATTGTACCAACTGATTGCTTTTTGTTTTTCATCTCTGAGATTATACCTTAATTATTTCACATATGAGATTTATTATGCTTCATGACATAAGGCAAGAAGATGGAATAAAGAACTTCTTTACTGATGTCTATGATTTATACATAAAGGTATGGTATGTTCTATAACCTTTTTTAACATTTATTTACTTATCTTTAGAGGGGAAGGGAAGGAGAGAGGGAGAGAAATATCAATGTGTGGTTGCCTCTCATGCGCCCCCTACTGGGGACCTGGCCTGCAACCCAGCCATGTGCCCCAACTGGGAATCGAACTGCAATCCTTTGGTTCACAGGCCCGCGCTCAATCCACTGAGCTACAACAGCCAGGGCTGTTCTATAACTTTTTTAATCTGCTTATCAAAAGGGTTTCAAATTTTGACAGGGAACTGGCCTGGTGAAGTGACTCCTTTATAGTCCCATTTTCATTGCAGATTGGCCCTTCCTCAGTCAGAACCGTCCCTGAAGCTCCCTCACCAGGCAGGTCTTCATCCCCAGGGTAACAGGTCTCTAGGAAAAGAACTCAGGGTGGTTATTTGTACATTGCTTTCATTCTCCCCTTTTGGTGCACAGAGGATTTTCCTGGGGAACCCTAGAGAGAGAGAAGGAAGTGTTCTCCATAAGGGAGATTGCTTTATAATTTTAATCTAAAATGTTTTCCACATGCTTTACAAATAAGTTACAATGCAAGAATAAGATCACAAACAAGCGGGAAGCGATTCATGTATTATCAAATAGTTACTCAAGGAGGATGGGGCTGCCCATATTTCTTGATATGTAAGTGGAAAAAAGTAAAATAATAATAGATCGTCAGTGGTTAAACTGCAGTGCTGAAAACAGTACGTCCTTCATGTAAGTGTTCTGTATTTGAACAAGGATTCTTTGGCGTATCTGCAGAGCTAACAATCAATATTCCTAGTCAGCAGTAGCAAATAAGAATATTTAACCCTCATAGGAAAGTGGACAAAGTAATTAAGGTGTAAAAATTGGTAACTCCTTTCCTCATTCGTGATTCCATTTGTTACTAATCATTTGCTCTGACATGTTATGATACGCTTGTTACATTATCTGAGAAAGTGATCAATTACCTTGTGTTAAAGGAGAAAACTAAAAACCTGGTTGTTAAAAAATTACCACACAAGAGTAACTCAGTATCGGTGAGGTGTCAGTTTTTCTTATCTCTGAGCATATGGCAGATTTTTAGTTTGTATGTTTTGTAGCCAAAGGGCCTTACAGATTGATCCACGTTGACAGTGAATGTAAAATTAGTCACGCACAGGGTGAAGCCTGAAAGTTAATTTCACTTACCTGGGCAACACCTACCATATGGCCAGGGTACTGCTCAAAACTGAAACAAACACCAAGAAAAAAAAATGTCCTTAAGGGGAAGGTAAAGTTTAACAATGGCACATTTTCGTGGGAACTTAAAATGAAGAATGTAGTTTTCAGACTTGTTTTGAATGTCTGATGATTTCTTTTAATTTTAAACAAAAAATGTAGAGACCTATGCTTTGTCAGCCTTTTCACTCTGACAAACTCACTAATACTTTCTTCTTTCCTAGTTTGCAATGAATCCCTTTTATGAACCCAATTCTCCTATTCGATCCAGTGCATTTGACAGAAAAGTCCAGTTTCTGGGGAAGAAACACCTTTTAAGCTGAATGCAGGAAAATTCGGAAATAATGTCACCACAATGGGGTATACTCAGGAATGTGTACATTGTAAGTTACTTGATTAAATAGACTGGAAAAATTTTACATGTAGTCTCAATTTATCTAAACCTAATGAAATTACTTTTATAGTTCAAAATAGTACATTCACTTTCTTAGAATTATCAATAGATCAATATTTGCTTAGGAATAGTTATTTATGAGGAGTTCTTTATCCGTAACCTTGAAATACCTTTATTTTAAAAATTGAAAATAAGCTTTTGACTTCCACATTCAGATAGTTTGACCTTGATGTAACAGTCCCGAACCAAATCCCATTGTCAGGATTCGGAAGACAGTAAAGTGTCTGCAGTGGGAAATAAAGTTGGTAGCAGATACATGGGCTTATCTATGTATCTGGGGATGATATTAAAATGTATAGGCACTATGCATAGCATTACTCAAGAAGCTGAAGCAAACAGCTTTTGCAGTATCCAATGCCATATGCCTGCCTGCCTGAGACTGGGGACAGTGGTCCTGCTGTCATTCCAGAATCCAGGATCCATGTCTGTAAAATGAGAGATTGGGCCCAAAGTGCCAGATGGTGTTCTTTTATTTCCTCTCCCTTAGACTGTATACTAATCAGGGGTTTCCAACCTGAGGCCCGTGGGCCGCATGCAGCCCACGACGGCTATGAATGCCACCCAACACAAAATGGTCAATGTACTTAAAACATGAGGTTTTTTTGTGTGTGATTATGTGTTGCAATGTATTTAATGTGTGGTCCAGAGATGCCAAAAGGTTGGACACTCTTGGAAATGAACCTGTTGATATCTGTGCTAGTAAAAACTTGTAAGGCAATTTTAGAGTTGTAAACAAAGAAAACCTTGTATTATATTAACATTTGCACTCCGAGCTGTATGCTGGAAGGGGCAGGAGTGAGTGATCTCTTGTACTGTAACGCGTGTGGGATCTTACTGTGAATGAGTAAATGTCAATCAAGAAGCAAGTAATATAATCGCAGATTTTCTGTGCTAATCATGAGCACTTAAAGAGTTTTGTTCCATTCCGCATAACTTGCACAAGTAATTGTAAGTTGGTCTTACATGTTTGTGTGAAGTTACTCCCGTAATTTTTCCCCTCTCCACTTTTTTGACTTCAATAAAGATGTTTGTCCAAGATTGTGGAAGTTTAACATCGAGTTTTTAAAGGGCTGCTCATCCTGCCTCCACTACTGTTTTAGCTCTGTTTTGCCTCTTGACAATCTGCAAAGTAATATATACCTATATCCATGTTTACAGAACTCGGATTGCCTCGAGTTAAGTGCCAGAGCTTTGGGAGCAGAAAAAGATACTCAGCTAGAAGCCCAGGAATCATCTCAGCCATGCTCATTAGAGAGACTCAAACACATATCTCATATACAGGTTGCTCTGCCCTCAGTGACCATGTAACACAGAGGGCTGTGACACAGCAGGCCACCAGCAGGGTGTTTCAGTGGGACGTTCTAGGGTGGAGACAGACCAGGTCCTGGCTCAGTTGCATAACAGCGGTGCCCTGCAAACAGGGATCCTTTTCTCTAGGCTTGTGAGGGGGAGATGGGAACGGGTAAGAAGAACCGTGTGTGAGTACATTACAGCAGTTAAGTACCAAAGATGCAGGAGGCCTGCATCTTTGAAGGTGCTCGAAGGCAAGTCCAGTGATGAGCCCAGCAGCTCTGGTGGGCTGCACAGAAAAAGCATGCTGGGCATGAAGGTGTGGGGAAGAACCAGGACCGGTGTGAGAAATCACAGGCTGATCACTGGGAAAGCTTAAAGCAGGCGCAGCACAGATCTGCTAGTAGGTGATGTTACTGAAGGTTCCAGAACGCATGAGCAATGGAGGGACAGCAGCAGCACCCTGGCAGCAGGCCGCACCGAGCGCAGGTATGTCAGCACTAAATCTGCAAGTCATCATTAGCACTCGCAACGTGATCCGGATGCCGCAACCTGGATTTGTCCTTTCCCAGAATGCTGCATTGTTGCCCCCACGTTCCACGTACACAGAGACCGCCAGTCTCTGCCTGATAGCCCTGTGTCCTTTCTCTTCAGTCGCAAAAGCACTTCCTGGTGGACGGTCCACATGGGTGACTTCTCAGAATCCCAGGCCCATTTTTGGACTGAAAGCTTACCCAGGTTTTTACAGAAATGTAAAACAGTTTCCTTTAAAGAGCAAGAACAGCGAGGGTGTTTTTTAGCTTTAACTACGCAGTTTTTCACATGGGTGAAGGAGGTGACTAAAACGAGGTAACCCACTGACAAAGCTGTACCTAGCCATCTTCCGCACAGCATACTGTCATTGCTCTCTTGGCAGTCAAAGGCACGTTTGTCCATTCTCCGCGGTCAGCCGTCCGCCATTAACACTAAACGGAAAGGCTCTACGTTCACAGACAGCGTGGAAGCACACACTGTCACACAGGGCCCAGTATGCGGTGGCGAGCGGCAGGACTCAAGTCAAACACGTGCCCTGTCTCCGAACGACCCTTCCACCACTTGCTCCGGGGGCTCTGCAGCTGTTGCCACCACCCTGCACCCCCTGCTTTGGTCCCCAACTCCTGTTTCCCCCGGGCGTAGGTTATACTGGCCAATTAAAGCACCTTTTCCTTTCCACAAAAAGAATCCGATTCTCAGCTAGCTTTGGCTGCTGTGTGCAGAGGTTTCCCATCAGTTAGTTGCAGTTTCTTTGAAGGACAAAGCTGTTGGGCTATCCCATCTGACTACCCTATTTGGTGTATTAGCCACTGTTCACCAGATCCCTTGAAGTCACCGTGTGAAGCTGACTACTCCCCATTCCGTAAGCCTTTCTACACACACGAAGTCCTGTTGCTTGGATCATTTTTGCTGTCCAGCCCTAGACCTCTTTGAACGCCAGCTAATCGAACCCTTAAGCATTTACCTGAAAATAGGTTAGTTGAAAAGATGCTTAAAAGTTTTCAAAACACTAAGGTATTAGTTTAAATCTATACAAGTACCAAAACTGTTCATTCTGTAAATACCTACACATACAAGTTACGAGCCAGATTGTTCCCCTCCCCTCCAAATTTGTATGTTGAAGACCTAGCCCCCATCCAGACCATCAGATTGTGGCTGTATTTGCAGACTAGGCCTTTTCAAGGGGTGATCAAGTTGGAATGGGCCCCTTTGGGTGGCCCTAACCCACTGGTGGATTCCTACAAGAGGAAATCTGGACACAGATAGGGGGTGGGGAATGACACAGAGGAAGAAAGGTCATCTGCAAGCCAGAGGGAGAGACCTCAGGAGAAACAACCTATCGATACCTTGATCTGGGACTCCTAGCCTCCAGCACTGTGAGAAAAGAAAAGCCCATTGTTGAAGCCACACAATCTGTATTTTGTTATGGCAACCTAGCAAACGAAAACAATATACTTTCCTTGTGTACTAAATATCCAGCTGGATACCCCAGAAACTGACACAGTACCTCCAGGGACAGGAACTGGGTGGCAGAGGGACATATGTCCCTTGTGCCTTAGCATTGGAAACATGTGACGTGTAGAATGCTTCTTTGTTGGGCCGGTTTTCCATGTACGTAGAGACAATATCCACCAAGGCGGGAACTGGCCCTAATTACTGCTCCATGTGTATTGAGGGAGGAAGGTTTGAATACCTGTTAGATATCCACACAGCCAATAAATGAGGGAGTGGTCTACTATAAAGCAACTATGTCCAAGTATATTGAGGAAAGGGCAAGTGACAAAACAATGGGTACATCTGATTTTAAAGCAAGTCCCCTCAAGAAAATTAAAAATATGTAATATACACCAATTTGTTAATGATGGGTTCCTATTTTGTTTTTTGGATGGAAGATTAGTTTTGGGGGGCACAGGGTTGATTTTAAATAATAAAAACTAGAGCTCTCTCTAACCTGAGAATATGAAGGAATTTAATTTCCTCAAGTTAAAAATGTTTAAATGTTTTGCTTAGAGCCAAATTGTTACGTTAGGAAATGAGATTTTCAAAAGCTTAGCTTACTGTAATCATACTCTTTTTTTTTTTTCCAGTGGTTCCCAATGAGTGGAGCCAGGGGAAAAAAAAATGTTTTCTTTTTCAAACTTTACTCCCCCCAAGCATGTCCGTTCATAACCCCGCCATTCCATAGCCGGGTCCCACCTTCACTGACATGTGGTCTCGGCACTGATTTGCCTCTGGAGGATGGAATCGGCGTGAATGTGCAGCGCATGTACTGTACCCACAAAAGACCACAGTGTGATTCATCAGTAAGTCTGGTCATTGCACCAAGATGAAAAAATCTTGAGAGCAAATCACTAAACAATGTTCAATGAAAGAGAAGACACTAAATAAATACAAGACCAAATAGTCCTCTACTACCTTCACACAAAATACAATGCTCCCCATTTTCTCTGAGAATGATAAAATTGGCTTCTGGGGCTGGGGGAGGGGGCGTGGCGAATGCGTGGCTCACAAATGACGAGCGATTACTGGTGGGATCAATTCTGATATGTGGAACAAGAACGTGCACGCAATTTCTAAGAGAATGAAGAAGTAATCAAATCACTGCAGTGCAAATGCATTCAATTTTAATCTTTAATATCTAACATTATTGCTTTAGGAAACTTTTTACCCCCAAACCAGGAATAGAATGCTAATTACATAAAAATATACATATATAAAAAGTAGTTCTCCATTTTCCCAGGAAAAGAGCAATATTTCTAGAATATTCAAGTGTTTTGTTTTAATCATAATTAAAGTCTTGGTCATCTATTAGCACTGTAACTTACATATTTAAATTAAATGTTATTAGACAACCGTTACAATTCATAAATGTAAGATGCCATTATTGAGTAAATAGGTGCTTCTGCGAGTGGTGTGTCCCTTCCCCCACCCAATCATGAAGCAGCAATATGATTAGTTGAATTTTATGAGTACATGATTCACCGCTGCAAATGCTAATTCTCTTCTCCCCCCGTGTTTATTTGCGTGTGTGTGTGAGTTGGTTAGAATGATGGGGCAACCTACTGATCAACAGCAAGAGGAGCTAGCCTTGGGCTTTCGGTGCAGACTGACGGTGTCTGTCTGAATCAGGTGGTCGGACCTATCCTCCATGGCAAGCACTCTTCGAACCGCTTCCTCAAAGGCCGCCGCGACATTCGTGGCATCTTTTGCACTCGTTTCAAAGTAAGGGTAGTCGCCGTTGTCCCTGCACCAGGCTTGGGCTTCTTCTGTAGACACCTGCCGTTCACTTATGTCAATCTTGTTACCCAGAATCACAAAAGGAAAGCTTTCGGGCTCTTTTACATCTGCATAGTATATGAATTCTTTCTTCCAGTTACTCAAGTTCTGGAAGCTTTGAGAATCATCGACACTAAAAGTGAGCAGGCAGCAGTCAGAACCTCTGTAAAAGGGTGTCCTCAGGCTTCGGAATCTCTCTTGACCAGCTGTGTCCCAAATCTGCATGGTAACAAAATGTCCATCTACCTCCAACTCTTTATTTAAAAATTCCACACCTATGGTATGGAAGAGCTGGGCATCAAACTTATTAGTCACGTATCTATTCATTAGAGAACTCTTTCCAACTCCACCATCTCCAAGGAGAATTACTTTAAAAAGTGATGATTTTCCTGCCATTATTAATCTCAAGATCTTTGATTTTGGAACCCTGTAAAATAAAAAGGTATCGTTACATTCCCTTCAACCTGTGCTCTGCTCTACAGGATTCTACGCATATCGGCATTTAAGGGAAATAAACGCAGAGCCCCGATGACTCTGCACAGAGACCACCTAACAGTGAGAGCTGCCATTGAGGGAGCACTCCGCCGTGCAGCAGGCACAGTCCGCCATCACCCCCGCAACAGCTGGTGAGGGCTCCCTCTTCCCCTCCTCTGGGTCTCAGCTCACGGAAGCTGGCACTAAGTCTGACCCCAAGCACCTTGCTCTCAACCGTTTCTCTCTACTCACAAAAAAGCCCTGGCACCATTTGTTAGAGACACAGTGGGAGACTGAAGTAGGCAAGTCTCTGTGACAACTTCAAACAGCCTTTTGGTGACAGTGACAGTGTTCCCCGATGGCTTTCCCCTCCTGCCAGGGGTTTTCTCAAGGACACCCGCTTCTTCTCTTGCAATACTATCACCACAGGAGCTGGTAACCGGGAGACCAGAGACAGAAGCTGACTGATTTGGCGGGGGACAAAAACAAGCCAAACGCTGAGTAAATGAACTCTATTCTCTTCATTAGGAACACTACTTTGAGTTTGCCAAAATTACATGTCAGTAGCAACGGGATTTTTGTATTTTATTTTGTAATTTTTATATTGATTTTTAGAGAGAGAAAGGAATGGAGGGAGAGAAAGAGAAGGGGAAAGAGAGGGGGGGAGAGAAACATGAATTTGTTGTTTCACTTTTACACATTCATTGGTTGATTCTTGTGTGCACCCTGACAAGGGATCAAACTCGCAGCCTTGGTGTATCGGGAAGATGCTCTAATCAACTGAGCTACCCGGCCAGGGCATGGAATTTTAACATAATATTGTAATATAGCACATTCTACCCACAAGACGCATTGGGACAGTTCTAACTGAACAAGTGTGAGCCTGGGCTGTTACTTGTGAGTTTCGAGGGGTAATCAAGCACACCTTAAATAAAAACACGGTGCTGTACGTACCGTTAGGGGAAACCGTGGGGCAGGATTAAAAGCTTTCCTACATTCCAGGCACCAGCCTGGCAGGAGGGATTTCAGCTGCCCATTTATATACGGCTGCTTCTAAGTGTTGTTCCTATTTAAGCTCCTGTTTTAATTCTTTATTATGGAACATTTCAAACATATATAAAACTTCTGAATAATAATAATAATAATAATAATAATAATAATAATAATAATATAATGATGCCCCATGGACCCTAAACCTACCTTCACCGATTATCAACTTATGGCATATCCTATTTCCTCCTTAACTCCCAATTCTCCCTTCTCCCCAGTTATTTTGAATCACATTGTATCACTCAATCTATAAATATGTCAATAATGAGGGGGTTTTAGCATATTAAAGGTTATGAGAGAAGACAGGCTTTCCATTAGCACTAACAGAACTTGCTGCAGTGCTGGCCACGTCCTCGACCGCCAGTGTCTGTCCGACAGCAGCCACCAGCCACACATGGCTATGGGGAGTGAGGGGCTGAATTCTAAACTGTATTTAACTTGAACTCATTTGAATAGCCATGTTTAGAGGGCCATCAGCTGTATTTGACAGCACAGCTCCAGAACAAAAACGGTAATTACCTTGAACATGACAGTAGATGTTACGACTCCCTCAACAGGAAGGTAATAAAGACACGAACAATAGCTGTGGTGTTACTAGGATGAATTGCAGAATCACTGCAGTAAACATTATCTGACTATCTCCTGTTTGTATGCAAATGTGACCCAGTGCAATGTAACTGAACACTTCCTATAATGTGCAAGAATTCTGTATTTCCAAATACATGCTATACTGTTCTGGTAAAACCTGCAGCAACCTGTCCCTGACTCCTACTGGCTCTTTTCAATTACTACTATAGTAATTACCTCTAGTAATTAATACAATTTAAATTGGTCAACAGAAGCACTTAGGGTGCATACCTCTTGGAGAGTTCTGACTGCCAATGGATCACTCAGCCCAATGCCCAGACTAAATGTTAAAGAGGACATTGAAACAGTCTCAAGCCTTTTAATTTCCGGCCTTATATAACAATGTACTAAACAGGTCCCTTTGTTCAATGCTTTGCAATCTTGCTTAAATAACTTCAACACACACAAAAAAGGAGAAACAAAACCAAGAAAGCGCACTGACTACTGTGACTTAGGGAAAGGAGGTGTTGAGTGCCCCCTCGTTAACATTCTTCGGTAGTTCTGCACAGATGCAAGTCCAAGTCCAACTTCTGAAGCAAGACACTTGGCCCTGCTCCCCATTCTTGGCTTCAGTCCTTCGGAAAAGCACGGTCAGATGCAGCTGAAACTCAACTCCACTTGCTCAGCGCACACACTTTCCCTTGCCTTCGCCCTGGCACAGACTGACCCTCTGCTGGTGATCCCACCCCGCTCCACCTAACGCGCCACTAACTGACCGCTGGGCCCCCAGAACCGCTTAACATGGCCAACACCAACACTGGAAACCGTCCCCAGCAGCCCCCATCCCAAGGTTGTTCCTTCCACACAATGTTTACGCTATGTGAACACCAAAGGACCAGCTTGCGTACCAGATGTGCATAATTCTAGCCCAACATGTATCCCAGTATCTTAATAGGTCTGTAACTATAACTGCCTTACCAGACACAACGTTTCCTTGTACAGCACTGAACTGTTCGATTCTCTACATCGAATTATAAACCAGAGTATGCAATCTAACAACCTCCACTCAGGTGACTGGTTGCATATGTCCACCAAATATAGTCTTGGAAATTCCTTGGGATTTGCCATTTATAACTTCGTCATGGCACACTGATAGTTCCTTTCTTTTTTTCATGATGTGGGAATTCCTAGTTTGTGACATTATTCTGACCCACCAAAGTTGCGGAATGCTAGACTCACATACCAGAAATTAGGGCACAGTGCTTGTTTCCCATCGAAAATTTGGGCCTTCCAGATATCCTATTTGGGGGTATGTTGGCATTGACTAAAACAACAAATATACACACACCTCTCTGAATCTAACTAGAGTGTTGTATATAAACATACATAGTGATATAAGTAATTGTATAAAACATCTCATGTCCCAATGACATCTAACAAAAAGTAGCTTCATGTAGTCCATACATTAACATAACCATAATCAGTTCACAGACATTTAAAATGTTTTCTTTTTCTTTTGTAAAAACAATGAAATCCTTCAAAACTTCTTTAGTATAAGCTGAATGAATAAAAATATCCTGCTACATTATTTTCTGAACTTACCTTACAATATAATGTCAAGTCTTTTATAATCCACTGTTTGGAATGATTGCCCAAATGCAACAATCTTCACCAAGGTTAAAATACAATTTTAGCAATTCAACTAAATTTTATAAGGAAATCTGATTAAGAAAAGCATACTACATAGGTCATAAACCTGACCTTAATTGTTCAGTTCAAGTATCATCATCTGCAAAGAAAAAATTAGAAAGCTCAGCTCAGCAATGTACATTCAATCTGTTTTCACAATTTTAAGAATAAACACAAGAATTAAAATGTGAAAGATGTGACTTCCCATTAGCAGCTAAATTCTTTTTGTTTTAAAAATTTTATTTGTTCATTTTTAGATAGAGGGGAAGAGAGAGAGAAAGAGAGGGAGAGAAACAACAATGTGTGGTTGCCTCTTACACTCCCCCTACTGGGGACCTGGCCCACAACCCAGGCATGTGCCTTGACTGGGAATCAAACCGGCGAACCTTTGGTTTGCAGGCCGGTGCTCAATCCACTGAGCCACTCCAGCCAAGACTAAATTCTTTTTCTTAAAAAAGACTTTATTTTTTGAGAAAGGGGAAGGAAAGGAGAAAGAGAGAGAGAGAAACATCGATGTAAGAGAGAAACATCGATCAGCTGCCTCTCACACGCACCGTGACCAGAGACTAAACCAGCAATCCAGGCATGTGCCCTGACCAGGAATCAACCTGGCAGCCTTTTGCTTTGCAGAATTATGCCCAACCAACCAAGCCACACCAGTCAGGGCTAAATTCTTAATTTAAAGGGGAAATTACACCTGAAAGCTGCCCATGACCTTTTTCAGTATAAAACTCCTGGACTCAAATACTACACTTTAATCATTGTTTGTTTTTCTGGAAGTATTTTACTTGCCTACTCTTCTTTTCCAAGTCTCACTCAGACAACTATAAAATTTTGTTAAGATGGAATGTAAAATATTCCATTCACTCTTCAACATTTGCCCAAATTTTTAGTGGCTTAGTATAATCATATTCCAGAGAAAATCAAGCTAACACAAAGAAGGAAAAAGGAAGGGCCCTGAGGGGGAAGGGCACCAAACGGACACAGGAAAAGTCCGGCTAAGGCAGCAAAGAGCATCCTGAAGCTTCTTTCTGGGCAGCCAGGGCCAAGGTGAAAACTTTCTGGTGAACCAAATAAAAGCCACCATCAGAAAGGAGGACTGGTTCCTGGTGTCGGAGGCCAAGAACGCTGACCCACCGGCAATCTACTTGACATCCTGAAGCTCACAGGACAACGGTGTCAATAGTACCTACCTCTTGAACTTTTGGAAAGATTCACTCCAGGTGCAGACAACGAGGAGAGAGATTCAGCACTGTGCCAGGCTCATCATAGGAGTGCAGGAAGTTTCTGTGGAACGAATGCAGGAAGAAGTCTTTACTGGCAGTATTACAGAAAGGTTTCTTTTATGGCCCTTTCTTCAGCCAAATTTCAGTGAGAGTTCTGGGTGGAACAAATAAGAGGATTATGCAGGCAGACAAGGGAAGCCAAAGGTCCCCAGCCCTAGTGGTGAAATTCAATGGGAAGGTTTCCTGTGCTAAAGCACCAGCCTCTCTCCATCTGAACCAATGCTTTCAAGCCCCTTGCCCCTCCTTAAAGTAAAGGGCATTTTTGTGGGACTTACCTATAGCGGTTCTTAATTTACCAATTCAATCAATGAGAAAAATGAGACTCCAAAGCCTTGATATTTTGGACTTAAGGATAAAACAGTAGTAATGATACAGGCACACCTCAGAGATACGGAGCGTTCAGTTCCAGACCATCGCAATAAAGTGAATGTCACAATAGATCAAGTAATATGAATCTGGGGTTTTCCCAGTGCATCCAAGTCACGTTTACACTATACTGTAGTATATTAAGTGTGCAATAGCATTATGTCTAAAAAAACCAATGTACATACCTTAATTAAGAAATACTTTATTGCTAAAAAATGCTAAGCATTTTCTGAGCCTTCAGCGAGTCATCCCCCTTTTGCTAATGGTTGCCACAAACCTTCAATGTGTGAAAAAGTGCCCCATCTTCAAAGTGCGATGAAGCGCAGCGCAGTAAAATGAGGTGCGCCTGCGGTGACAACGCCAACACTGACTAAGCCCTAAAAGCCACGGACTCTGCTTCGGTGCATTCACTCCGCACAAGTCTCTCTTTATCCCCACTGTCGATGAGCATACTGACTCAGAAGTGGCACACCTTGCTCAGTCACACAGCTCGTCAAAGGTGGAAATGGCTTAAAAAAAAAAGTGGCACACTTCTCTAACCCCCAGCACTTAGCCCACTAAGCTCAGGTGCCTTGGCATTTACTTCCGATGGTTTCCATGTTGCTGTCATGGGTACAACGAAAATAAGCATTTGCCATGGTAAGTCTTTCAACTGTTCACCGTATTTCAAGATCTGCACAAAGCGAAGTTAACCAGACAGCAGGCAATCCATTGGTATGCAGCATAAAGCACATCTGAGCGTACCTAGGTGTTATTAGAGTTTTCATAGCTTAAACATGTTTTAAATGAAACGTCAAGCAAATGTTTGTAGGACTCTAAAGTATCACCCCAGAGGTGGGAAAGCAGTTTTTCAACAAGCACTTAGAGAGTGCTTACTGTGTGCCAGACACCGAGGATGGAAGCCACACCCAGTCTCAGAGCCTCAGAAGAAAACTGTGAGAAGAGGAGAGGGAGCCAGAACCAGGAAGAGGGACCAGCCCAGGCCAAGGTCCTGCACCAGGGCAGCCTGGCATGCACTGGGCGAGTCCAGGGTAGGCCCCGAGCACCTGGAGCCCAGAGAGAGGAAAGTTCTGCGTGGATGGGACTGAAGGGAGGCCTGGAGCAGGCAGGACCTTGGAAGCCAATGATGGTTCTCTGGAAATGACCTCAATGTCTATATGGAGACATGGGACTACAGAAATAAGCTGTTGGGTGATAAACCCAAGTAGCAGGCACACCGTGATCACATGTAAAAGCTTACAGATTTATGTTAAAGTCCTCAAGAAAACATGGAATAATCAAAACCAAGTTCAATCTTCAAAGTTGTGGTTTGGTGGCAAAGTCACACTTTTTTTTTAAATGTCAAAACTGTATGAAAATGGATCAATATCTTCATTTTCAGTTAAAGTCTAGCTTGACTGAATGCTGCAGTTAAGTGAAATGGAAATCTTTTATTTTATTTTTTAAGATTATTGATTTATTTATTTTTAGAGAAGGAGGGAGGGTGGGAGAAAAGGAAGGAGAAAGAAAGGGAGAGAAACATTGATGTGCGAGAGAAGCATCAATTGGTTGCCTCTCGCACGCCCCCAACCAAGGACCTGGCCCACAACCCAGGCATGTGCCCTGACTGGAATTTCAACCGGAGACCGTTTGGTCGAAGGGATGATGCCAACCAGCCACACCAGTCAGGGTAAAATCATCTTCTTTTAAATTTTCTTTAAATGCTGCTATGCACCAGACCTCAGGAACAATTATTTCCTAAACTTTTCTACAACTCTGATTATATTAAAAATAACTTCATATGACACCAAAAATACAAGCAACAAAACAAAAAATTAATTAAACTTCATCAAAAGTAAAAACTTTCGTGCTTAAAAGAACACTACTAAGAAAGTGAAAAGACAACATACAGAATAGGAGAAAATATTTGGAAACCAAATATCTGATAAGGGACTTGTATCCAGAATATATAAAGAACTCTTACAACTAATCAATAAAAAAATATAAATAGCCTGTCCTGGCTGGTGTGGTGCAATGGACTGAGTGCCGGCCTGCAAACTGAAAGGTTACAGGTTCAATTCCTGGGTTGTGGGCCAGGTCTCCAGGTGGGGGATGCAAGAGGCAACCAGTGTTTCTCCAGCACATCAATGTTTCTCTCCCTCTCTTTCTCCCTCCCTCCCTCCTTCTCCCTTCTCTAAAAATAAATAAAGAAAATCTTTTAAAAAACAAAGAAAATAAATAACCCAACTTAAAATTTAGCAAAAAATGGTCAATATCAATAGCCAGTAGAGAAATGCAAATAAAAACTTCGAGATACCACTTCACACCCACTAGGGTGTCTAGAAATCAAAAAGACAGATCCTGACAAGTGTTGAAAAGGTTGCGGAGAAACTGTAACCGTCATACACTGTTGGTGGGAATGTAAAATGATGCAATGGTAATGAATAACAGCCTGGTGGTTCCTCAAAAAGTTAAACACAGAGTTACCATGTGACCCGGCAATTCTCTCTTAGGCATATACCTAAGAGAATGCAGACATATCTCCACATAAAAACTTATTTGTGAATGTTTATAGCAGCATCATTCATAATAGTGCCAAGGCAGAAACAACCCAAATGTCCATCAACTGATAAATGGATAATAGGCATATCTATACAATGTAAGATTAATCAGCCATAAAAAGGGATGAAGTACTGATCCTACAACTTGGATGAACCCTAAACACATTATAATAAGTGAAAGAAGCCAGACACAAAAGGCCACATATATAATTCAATTTGCATGAAATGTTCACAATAGGGAAACCCATAGACAGAAAGCAGATCTGCGGTTTCAGGGAATGTCAGGGGAGGGGACATAAACAGGGAGTGACTGCTAATGAGTGCAGGGTTTCTTCTGCGGGGAAGGTGAAAATATTCTGGAATTAGAGAGGAGGGGCAGCTGCACGACTTCGTGAATATACTAATAACCACTGAATTGTGTATGAGGTGTGTATGAGGTCTGTCTGAGAAAAGGCCAACTACTGTTACTATAACAAGAAAGGTTTGCACATCGAGGCAGTCAAGGAGAGTGGACCGGAATGCACATACATAAACAATGACGACTTCACTGTACTAGGCACTGAGTAGAGCAACAAACCCGCACCAGATGTTGCTTTAGGCTTGAACATTCCTCAGTGGAAACTATTTGGATCATTCAGAAGGTCGCAGCTATGGGTGCCTGGTAGTTGGCGGCTCATCACAAGAATGCGCCTGCTCATGTATCACATTTCACTCAGGTTTTTGGCAAAACATCAAATCACCCAGGTGACTCAGCCCCCGTACAGCCCAGATTTCGTGCCCTACGACATCTGGCTTTTCCCAAAACCCAAATCACCTTTGAAAGGGAAGAGATCTCAGACCATCGATGAGATTCAAGAAAATACAACATGGGCAGCTGATGGTGATTGGGAGAACTGTGTGAGGTCCCAAGGTGCCTATTTTGAAGGGGACTGAAGTGTCATTGTCCTCTGGACAATGTTTCTTGTACCTTGTATCTTCTTCGATAAATGTCTCCATTTTTCATATTACATGGCTGGATACCTTCTGGACAGACCTCGTATACTAGAAAAATGGAGTTTATAGTGAGTTAGATATATTTATGGATACACGCATATATGGGCTAAGGTCTTATTAGCAAAAAGACCCTAAAATTAGATTTATACAGAGCCACAAATAATCTCCTTGTCCCTGCAGCATTGTCCTTTTACATAAACCAGTTACAAGCATAACAGATACTATTTTAGGATCACAATACCATGTGCTGGCACCAACACACCTATACGGCACACACTAATCTCAATGGGAACCTGGATAAGTAGGTCACCGGCAGGAAGGAAAATGAATGATGTTTTCAGCAGATACCTCAAAACTAAAGATAAAAAGAGAGCATTGTATGTCAACCCTTTCCTTTTCATAATACTACTTTTCCAACTCTTCCATCGTGGGCTTTTATCGTGCACTATCAACTGTTTATGGATAGTTTATGGGTAGTAGCCTTTTCTCTTGCATTCCTCAGACCCCTTGCTGGTTTCCAGAGCCATATACCACAATAAACCAAGAAGGAGTCAGACCCAAGCATGGAGAAATCTTCAACAGGAATGTTTAATTAAAGATAGACATTTTGCCGTGGCTGGTGTGGCTCAGTGGATTGAGCACTGGCCTGTGAACCAAAGGGTCACCAGTTCGATTCCCAGTCAAGGCATACGCCTAGGTTACAGGCCAGGTCCCCCGTAGGGGGCATGTGAGAGGCAACCACACATTGATGTTTCCCTTTCTCCCTCCCTTCCCCTCTGTCTAAAAATAAATAAATAAAATCTTTTTAAAAAAAGATAGACATTTTTACTGGTCATAGATCTAATTGTCTCCATTCTTACAGATAGCTAAACCCATTTATTTCATTATTTCTATTATACAGGATTTTGAGCACGGCATTCAAAGAGCCATCCAACCTCACTTATAAGCCTGTCCCAATTATATCCCTACAAGTCACCATCCCCAAACCTATCACAGGCGTTTACTGTCCTGCCTTTGATCAGGCCCTTATCTTAGCACGAGAGGCCCCTTCCTACACCTGGACAGCTATGAAAATCTTAGTCATCCAAAGGCCTAGTTTCGATCCCTCACCCAAGAAGCCTGCACCTGCCCTGCCGCATCTTTCTCTTTGCCCTAATCATTTCCACCTCTGTTGCAGCTCTCTTTCACTTACGCTCTCACCAGTCAGTTGTGTATGAGTCTGTTCAACTCCCTGGCAAGGACACACAACATGTAATGCCATCATTCATTTCTTGTTTTATTGTTCTGCAACATCTTTTGCCAAGCTTTACATATGGTGAGGTACCAAAGGAGTGCTAAACTGAGAACAAGGTAAATTACTTCCTCCTTTATTCTTGTTATTCTATTTTTATTTTTCCACTTGTACTTTCCATACTTACAATTCTTGGTTTCTCTAATCAATCAGTTCTTCCCCCATTCTATTTTTGAGGTCTATTAAAATGCGTGGGAAGAGACCAAAAAAAAAAAAATCGATTCTTACTTGCAAGTCTAGTAAGAAAAGCACTTTAAAATAAGTACTACTGACTGCAGCAGGGAGCTGGTGGTTGGAAAAAACCAACATTCCTCCAAAGGGAGCCAAAGGGAGAGCAGGCTGGATTTGTATACTGCTTTTCTCAAAATTGCAGATTTTGAAACACGTACTCTGTGGCCCCTGACTAGTTCTTACTTCCAAACACTTAAATTGAATTTATCACTCCTGGTATAAATTTAGGAACATATTTTTTTTCCAAAATCATGCATTCCTTTTGCATTCACCCTGTGTCCTAGTTAGAGGCATACCGCTAATTTCATTTCATAGCTTAAGAAACTGAGGCTCAAAGAAACTAACCAAGGAAATAAAAACATGGATAATGTCTAAATTATTTCACTTTTCACTGGAGCTGTGCTTATTTCCTTATAATATCTTAACATAGGTGTGTCTCGCTTAGCCTAATTAATTAGTTCCACTCTTTGTTTCTAAGTCTTTGAGATTGTCCTGCTGAAATGTATGAGCGAGAAGCAAGTCAGGGAAGTCACACAACATGTAATAGTCTATCTCTACTAGAAGAAGTTGGCCAGGGACAGGGTGGGGGAGGAAGAATTAAACAAAATACCATTGGAATAGACCAACTTGGAGGCACGACCTGACAGGTGAAATAAATTATCTAGAGGATCACTGAGCATTACCTCACAGAGACAGCTACGGAAGGAAAAAACTGAAATCAAACCACACATCACCTCAGAGCAGCTCAACCTACAATATTTAAAGAACTCATTTCATTATGTTTCTTTTGTGAAGATGAGTCACATAATTAAACTTTTAGGAAATACATACTCACAAGTTTGCTTAAAACAAGGCATGTCTGTAGCTGGGTTTACTAACTAATCATTAACAGTTGCAGAGAGAGTGGGAAAGAGAAGAGGAAAAAACAGACTTGGTTAAGGAACTGTTGTGTTGGCCAAAAAGTTCATTTAGCTTTTTCCGTGTGAAGGCTTTGGTAGTGCTTAGTTGTCTTTGACTTCATCTGAAAATTATCTTAGATTGTATTGTGACAGCTGTCATATCAGCGAATATTTAAAAAAACTTATCAACATTGGTGAATTTTTGTGCAGCCATTTTAATATTGAAGATGGAAGAAAATATGCAACATTTTGGACATATTATGCTTTATTATTTCAAGAAAGGTAAAAATGCAACTGAAACACAAAATAAAGATTTGTGCAGTGTGTGGAGAAGGTGCTGTGACTGATCCAACATATCAAAAGTGGTTTGTGAAGTTTCTTGGTACCACTGACATTTTGGCCAAATAATTCTTTGCTGTGGGGCTGTCTTACGCGTTGGAAGATGTTTAGCAGCACCACCCCGGCCCCTATCCGCTAGAAGCCAATAGCAGGAGATAGCCAACGTACTCAAAATATCCAAATCAATAAAGTTATCGGTGAAAATGAAAAACGTGTCTTTTATTTTACAGAGAAAAACCACATGGACTTTTTGGCCAACCCAATAAATCTTAAACTATCCTGAACGCAAAGACCAGCAATATCTGACAGCACTGATGGAAACATTCTACAGCTGTGCTGTCCAATACAGTATCCACTAACCTCATGTGGTTACAGAGCACGTGACATGTGGCTGGTCCAACTGAGGATCTGAATTTTTTACTTTATTTCATTTCAGTTAGTTTTAATTTATATTGGTACATGAGTACATATTGGACAGTGTATGCAGACAGTGTGCTTGACTGGGAGTCCATGAAGGAGCTGCAGGGGATAAACGCACCTAGAGTCACATGCGAAATAAGGATGATTTATGGATGGAAGCATGTGAGCTTCAGCTTTTCTCTGGAAAGGGTAAAAAAGGTTTCATCAGATTCTTAAAGGAATCTGGACCTCCAAGAAACGGTCAATACCTGTCTGCATCATGAGTATATTACATGCGATACATTGGCGTAGTTCACAACACTCGCAAACTTTCATCTTTACTTGGCATCACTATTTCCCGTTCCCTCCCCCAGTCATGAGACTTTATTAATATTACAACCATGAACTGTGATGGTTCAGTGAACAGACTCAGGGGAAACTGCTAACCCTGGAAGCAAAGACGTTTTGTTCTCTGTTGTGTTTAATGGGGTCCTTAAAAGAAGCAAGCCTGAAGATATCTACCAGTAATAAGACACTTACCTATAAAAGGCACTTAAAATGTCCATAAACAAAAGAGTTGGGTTGTTTAATGTATCACTTTGGGGGGCAGAACTAAAATGCAAAAAAAAAAAACAAATAAAGATCACAATATAGGAATATAGGAATATAGTACTGGGAATTAGGCTGTTATTTCAGGAAGAATGCATTGTAAAAGAAATGAATTCGAATACACATGTTAGAACACTAATTAAACATGATCTGCTGTAACTTAAGGAAACATTGGTTCTGCCTCCTCTCAAGTTAGATAAGAAGCGAGATGTCTTTAATTTGGAGCAGAAAAGTCTAAGGGCTGGAGAAGTTCCACACAAATTCAGGAAAGGGTTAGTATACAAACACTACCCTAGAGGCACGAAGCCACAGCAAAGTGGAACTTCTTGGCTGTTAGAGAAATTAAGTAAGTGGAAATTTCCCAAGATATATTTCAAGAGGACAGCTCTATGTCTGGCATATAGGACTCAAATAGATTAAAGGTGCCCATTCTGCAGAAAAGTTGTCACCAGGTCAAAATGAGAACATAAGAGTAGCTTTCCAGAAAGTTCACTTCATCCCATTTCTCTAACAGTGATGCCTATTTGCCCCCATCTAAGGTAACAAAGCTGACTTTGCTTACAAAAAGCTTTCCAACCCTAAACTTCCTGTGTCCTCACTATCCATTTCACGTCTACGCCTCACAAACCCTCTGCTCACTGCACACAGGCTCCCAACTTTCTTCCCCAACCCCTATATATGCAGAAGTCACCAAACAACTCCTGACGGCCAATCCAAAGGCTTCTCCTCAGGCCTCATCTAAATGGCTTCAGGTGTATGTACCCCCAAAGTGAATAAAGAGAAAAGCGCTTCTCTTAGGACTTCACTGAGTGTGCTTCTAGAGAACACCCTCATTGTTAGTTAACCAGTGTCCTCACCGGAGGCCCACCTATTTAGACAGTCAATTCTCTCAGATGTAGCCAGTGCCTGGATGTATATGACGTAAAATCTCAAAAGGGTCCTGCAGCATTTTGTTAGTTTGGTTTTTTAAAAGGAAACTAGGATTTTATTGTGAAATCATCATAGATGGAAAATAAATTGAATATTTACTCTGTCCATTTCATTTAAAAATAATCTTACCTTTTTTTGTGGTCCCATGTATTTCAATTCCCTGTTTAGTGAAAGTGAAGAAACCTGTAATTTTGGGCTTGTTTTAATTTAAATTTTGTCACTGAATTCAAGATCCCACCATAAAATGCACTGCCAACAACCACATCCCAAACTCCTAAGCAAGAATTTTTTTAAAACAAATGAGGCAATAAGTTGGACGCCCAGCTGGGACAGACTCTTGCAAAGTATCACACCTCTAGCTGGAGGCATAAGACCTTCCAGTCTTAGCCAGACTCAGCCACAGCCTAGCAGTGACCTTGAAAGTGCTTCCTACTTAATCGTCCATAAAACTACCCTTGACAATAAGTTCCACCTTCTCTCCCTTTCACCCCCTTAGCTCTCTGCAACCAGGCGGCTCCCTTTTCTAACATGCTCTTAACGTTGGTATATGGCAAGGCTGAAGCCCTTTTGTCTTCCCAAACCGTATCTCCCTGGGATATAAAAACCAGTGATTTGTAAACGAAATCCACCTCCGCCCTCCCACCCCTTGGGGGCCAGGCAAGAATTCCAACCCCTTTTATAATATGTTCCCCCTGGTACTCTGATGGCATTGAAATTCAACATCTCTAAAACCAAGCTAATAATTTTCCCCACTTCCATATCTCTTGCTTAAAAAAACATCTCTTTCTTCTTCTGTCTTACCCACTTTATTCACAAGAAGTGTGTCCACCTCCCTAACCTATTGCTATTGTCTCGTCTGCTCATATAACAAATGCTATGGCGGGAATAACATGAGCCACCACTGTTTACTAAATATCTGCTGGACATATAGCACCTTCAAATCACCTGCAAGTTGGACATTATCAGCCATGTTTTACAGACCAATAAATGCAAGTTCACAAAGATTAAACAACTTCTCCCAGTCTAAACAGGGCAGGTCAAACAGGTGTTACCTTCACTCCCGCCAAACGACAGAAAGCACTAGAAAATGCACAAATCCAAAAAGGACTGCAAGAAGGAACTACAGATGGGAGACAGCAACCAAAGTGAGAAAAGGGAAAATAAATGGTCCACTAGTGACAAACTGAAGAGACCAGCAACCCTACTGCACTTCTTGACACTTATTGAGACAGGCCAGCCAGGGCTCAATGGAAGCACAAGGTTTTCTCCAAAAGGCTGGAGACTCCATGAGCACCCCTCTGCACCCAGAGGCCCCTTTCTCCACCAGCTCTACTTCCTAAAGAGGTGGTGAGCAGCAGAAAATGGGAACGAAGCACTATGGACAATGGGGGGAGGGGATCGAGGGGCAGTCTGCGCAGAAAACAGACAGGGCAGGCTGCTTTAAATTTCTGAGGGAACCACAGAGGTACTGGTCATTCTGCAGGACACCATGCACACTGGTGCTTCAAGTAGTTCACAGTTTCAACATGAGATCGTACCACATTCCTTTCGATGACATCATACCCTTGCAAAGCTGGTTTTCCAGGGCCGAGGTGATAAAACCTCAAGCACTGTGCAAATATTAGTGTGGAATAGGACATGAGGGTGGCAGCTTTGTTCCAAAACAACTATCTATGAAATTTTATTTAAAAGGACTGACACTCGTCCTGACCGGTGTGGCTCAGTTGGTTGGGCATCATCCCGCACAGCAAAAGGTCACCATTCAATTCCTGGTCAGGGCGCATGCCTGAGTTGTGGGCTTGGTCCCTGGACGGGGCACATGGAAGAGGCAACCAACCGATCGATGTTTCTCTCTCCTCCTCCTCCCTCCCTCCCTCCCCCTTGCCTAAAGATAAATAAATAAAAAAATATACATAAACAAATCCAGAGAGTGTTCTACATGTACCAACGTCTGGTGCTCAAACAGTGCTTCTGTTGTGCTGCTGTGACTTCCAACTAAACCACAGCGCTTCATATCTTTAGGCATGTTCATCTAATGGCTGCTCTCATTGCACAAGCCCGAAGCTGGAAAGACCGGAGCAGTCGCCCTACAGCGTACATAGCTTAGTGACTTCTACCTCTTGTGAGCCTGTTAAATCATTTAAATGCTCCTCCATTAGAGTTTTACAGAGCAAGTTCTAGAAACAGAAATCCGTGAGGTTTTTTTTCAGGTTTCTCTCACACTGATAACACAACCACTCTTATGAGCATTAACCCCAAAACTACCTTAGCCTCTGAACCCCAAAACTGAACACGATGCACAAGAATTTCGAATTAAAACACTCCGGTTTACACTCAACAGTCGAGTTTGTTAGCGTACACCGCTCGGTCTGCTGCACACCTGGATGATGAATGCGGCCATGGAACGAATGCCCCACGCTGTGCCCACTGCTTCTCCACCCCTTGTCAAACAATGCCGTACATTTGTGAGGCACCGAGCCGGGGACAAACGTGAAGTCTGTGTCCGGACTCTCCACGATAAAGCAGGCCAGGTTCAGTAAAGCCTCGACTGCGCTTCCAAACTGCGCAGCCGTCTCCCTCCACCCCCAGCTGATCTCGCTGTTACCTTACTTACGTTCATTTCCATCTAATCGTCCTCTCTATGTTCATGATTAGCAACAGCATTGCAAAACCTGGGCCCACCATGGTCAAAAACAAGAGGTAATGGTACGATCCAGAATGTGGGCACCCCAGAGCTCCAGTTCACAACGTGTACAGCATCAAGATTCACTTTGGGAACAGAGTTCCCCCCCAGGTTGTGGTATGAGCCGAAATGCCCCCAGGCTCCCCCGCCTGCCTTCCCAGCACAAAGCAGCCAGGCCTCCCTCCCTCTACACACCTGAGTGGGAAATGTCTTCCCCTCAGGTATTCTGACCTTTAATTTGCACCAGAGCTTTCCAAACTCCCTGAGGCATTTTGTGAGTTCACCCTTCCTCCCCCACAAAAAAAAATCTGTAATAAATTTTCTCTGTTGACAACCTACTTAATCATAAGCCCTATTTTCTTTTCCCTGGTTTGGACTAATAAATTTATCACCTAGCTAGCTTTCAAGTGAGACACATTTCAAACACAAACACACAGAGACTTCCATTTGGCTTATTTCTTCCTGCTGCTTAACTAGCAAATTGCCTGGAGCAGAGCTCCTTGGAAACCAATAATCTGATGTCTCTACTGGGTCTCCTGGAACCTCATAAAGAGAAATGTGGTGACCTAATTTGGCCAGAGCAGCAAGCCAACTACAGAGATTGAGCAAGACTCCTCGGAGGCCAATGGATGTCCTTCCTGCAGCAATTCCTGTTGATCCTTTCCAGAATAGAGCCCCTCCAGTAAGAAAAGAAACACAAATTTCTTTGTTAGATCCCATGAGATAGCAATCATTTCAGATGTATAATTTAGCATCCGCTCTCACCCCACAGCAGACGGCTCCTGATGGGAAATCTATTCTTTGGCAAAGAACACACTGTTCATCAGCATGAGTCAAAAAGCAAAGCTACCCACAAAAGATGCCATGTTGACTGTGTGAATAACAAACACTTTCACAGAGCCCGCCCATTTTCACTCCTGCTCTCAATCAATCACTCCCAAAGTTCACCTAAAAGTTACACCTGCCCACCAGAATGAAGCGGTACACATATTGAAGCACCTAGTCTTAGATGGGCATGGTGAAAACTGGCTGGAAATCGCAAGAAAAGAAAATGACCTTTAGGTCATTTTTTAAAAAATATTTTCATCATTTATGTCTTGAGTTCCATGATAAAATGCATGCAAAACTATTGTCTACTGAGGCTAAATTTCAGAATTTTTATGCTCAACAATAATGGCTGTGCGATTTGATTCTTGTAAATATTCACATGTGGCCAACCCATAAAGCTATCAAAAACACATTAACTTTTCCTCGCACAGTAAATATCATGATACAGGTACATGTATGTGTGTGTGTGTGCACCTATTATGTTTGGTTTTTTTAATGACACCTTGGGCAGCCCAGGCAATAAATTTTGTTCTAGGACGAGTCAGAACCTGATCTTATGATCGTGATTTGACTGTAAGCTCCTGACTGCCCTTCATATCAGCAGTACCTTCTATCAGTGCACGACACGCTACTCAGAAAATGCTTGTTGACAATTGGAGTAACAGAACCCAAACTCCCTAAATTTACTTCTACAGATCTGAATGGCTCTCGAGTTCCTTTGGCCACTTTTGTCTTTAAAAAAATGGATTCTGTAGCCCTGACCGGTGTGGCTCAGGTGGCTGGACATCATCCCACACAGCAAAAGGTAATGGGCTCGATTCCTGGTCAGGACACATGCCTGGGTTGCAGGTTCAGTCCCTTGTACAAGAGGCAGCTGATTGACGTTTCTCTCCCTCTTTTTCTCCCTCCCTTTCCCTCTCTGTAAAAATAAAATAAATCTTTTAAAAAGTGGATTCTGTTATCTGAAATTATTTGCTCAGCCCTTAATCTTTCAAATGATTAAGTATGTCTTAGTCAAAGGAAATCTCTTCAAGTTCTCAAATTTCCCCCTTGCTCTTTCTTAAAATGATGAGGGGGTATCCTAAATAGGAAAGTGCTGTTGCATTCGAAGAACCACAGAAGTCCTGAAACTTGAGCTCTGAAGTTACAGACCACTGTAAAGCAGGCTTTCTGGAACCCTCCACTAGTGACGTTTTGGGCCAGACAACTCTTTGTTGTGGGGCCTGCCCTGCACATTGTAGGATGTTGAGCAGCACCCCTGGCCTCTACCCACTAGATGCCAGCAGCACCCACTCCCAGGTGTGAACCCCAAATGCCCACAGACATTATCAAAGTCCCAGCTTGAGACTACCACTGTCAACTCACACAGGTCTGCTTTGAATCCTGGCTCTGCCCTGTGTGAGCGGGGGAAACAGACCTAACCGTCCAAGGCCCCAGCAAATTGCTCACCTGTAGAATGGAGCCAGTAACAACGAAGCGTTGCGACAATTAAACGAAATGATGTATGTACAGGATTTACACACACAGAATATCCAGCACCAGCCAGAGTGGCTGCCCAAGAAGTGAGGGGAGGCTAAAATGTAACTTCTAAAACCACAGGGACTTACCTTCAGGCCTCTAGGGTAGTGTAGCGTAGGTGGAAGACCTGCCTGAGATAGAAAGAAACGAAAAGAGAGGTTGGAAAAGGGGGAGCAGCACTTAAGTATTTCCCTAATTTCCCTAAAGAACCCGGTTGGAATCAAGGCCAGAGATGTTCCAGTTACCTTTCATGGTCCCCCTTCACCTCACAAATGATACACCAAGACTCTCCAAAATAAATGAATCACCAAGCCAGAAACTTTTTAGTGTAGGCAAGAGGAATCTGCTACAATGTGTACACAAAAGTACTGAAAGCAGCAGACTGCCATAGCACGGTCTTCGATTCGGAAATCTATATAAGACACCGAGAGTTCTACAGAAGTAGCGATAACTTCAACAGGAGCCTCTAAACGAGAACCTAAGAATAGTCTTCTTAAAAGTTTGCGAGTAAAGAGCGCTGGGTTTCCTGCATCATTAGTTTAGCGCCACGAACTGGTTTTTTGAGATTACAGGCAATTTAGGGATTTTCCATTACCACTGTGGTAGAGGCTGAAAGACAAGTAAAAAAAAAAAATTTTTTTTTTAAATTTTTAAAAATGTTTATTGATTTTAGAGAGACAGGAAGGGAGGGAGAGGAACATCGATGTGAGAGAGAAACGTGGATCCATTGCCTCCCATCCGCGCCCCCACACGGAATCAAACCGACAACCTTTTGGTGTACTGGAGGACGCCCCAACCAACTGAGCCACACCGGCAAGGGCAATTATTCGTTTTTTTTTTAATTTTCAAAAATCAATCAAACTTTGTCTATTTGGTTTCATCAGGACTCTGAAATCCTATAAAAAGATTGGTCACGCGACAATTTGGAAACTAGCAAAAAAGTCATTCCTCAAAAGAACCGTGGTCACGGGATGTGTCATCACTTAAAGAAACAACAAAACCAACGCGATTTGGTCGGCACTCAAGATTCTCATCTTGCCTCTTTACATACTAAGTTGGAAGAACGCAGGGAACACGATTCTGAAACCTTAGCCAGTCTGAACCAGATAACACCCCAAACCGCCTCAGCCCCAAGATTGGCTTTACATTCCAAATTCCTCACCCGGGGAGTCAGGACGGTTCGCCAGGGTTCACCTAGGGAGCACGGGACGAGTCGCCAACGTCCACTCGTGCGAGCGCCTCTGCTTTCTCCGCACGAACCACTCGGGATCAGGTCTGGTTTGGGTGGGCTGGGGTGTGTGGGTGCGTGTCCCCAGTGGTCGGGGGAAAGGCTGCTGTATGAGTGCGTCCCCGCGGGTTGTGTGTGCCTCTCTCCCCGGCTGTGTGGGTGTGGGAACCCGTCTTTCCCGCTGCGTCAGTCAGGAGGAGGCAGGGGGCAAGAAGCTGGCCCCCTCCCCGCGTGGCAAGTGACCCGCGCAGGCCCCGCGCGTCCCCCACCCCTGCTGCAGGAGGCCCAGACCGCGCTGGCGGCCCGCGCGGGCTCAGACACTGATGACACCCACCGGCCCCAGCCCCCGGCCCACCCCGAGGGAGTCCGCGCCCCGCTCACCTCCCGGCCACACGGAGGATGTCCGCGAGCTCCGGCCTGGCCTGTCCAGGGGCAACGAGGAAAGCGACACCGTCGGAGACGGGCAGGCTGGACGCAGCAGCGAAAGAGCTACCACGGTCTGACTCCAGCAGCTCCCGCCCAGCGCAGAGAGAACAACATGGCGACGGGCAGGGGCGGGGCCCGGGGAGGACGGGGTGGGGCCGGGGGTAGGGGCGGGGCCTGAAGTAGGGACCTTGAAGTTGCCGTTTGTCCCCGCCTCGCACATTCCTGGACTGCCTATCCTCCCTAAATCAAGGTATTTCTTCGGGTAGGCTGTTCCTCGTGTCCTGCGTTCCGTAGGAGAGGGCAGGACACGATGGTTATCTTTAAAAATTTGTGTCACGTACGAATAAACAGATCGTACTAGCACCATCACGGGATGTTGTGTATTCGACGAGAAAGAGAATGCGCAAAGAACAAATGGGTAGACGACGAATGAAAACAGCTGCGATACTGTGGAATAACAGGAATCAGATTTAAATTTTTTCTTAACTCTTGTTAATATACTGCCTCTGTCATCTGTAAATATAAAGCAGTAGTGGGAAAAGGCGTTATTGGGGAAACTTCTTAATTCCTCCCTTTGTATACGGAGTTGACCACGTGGATCTTAACGATGCAAGGAGTCTGTTGGGGCTTTTGGTGACCTCTCAATATATTTTGTAGGGCGGATTTCGTTTGCTTCTTTCCCAGGAGAAACCTCTTACTTTTATAATTTGCTAGGTTATCATTAAATAATCTCCGGCTCATTAGGGAGTCATTTTTAGGCAATGAATTCAATGTAGTCTTTTCATTCAGCACTGGAAAGGTAATGTTTGAGTTTCTTACAAGTATAAAAGACAGTTTTAGAATACCTGTGAAAACGAGGCATGTAAAAAAGACTGAGTTCTAGTTTCAGTTTAAATGAATTTTTCTTTTATAGAAAAAAAACTATTTTTTATCCATGCAGGATATTTTCCCAAGAAAATATGAGTAAAGGTTTATAAAATTCAAATCTGTTGAAAACAGGGAGGGGGGAGAGATATTCATAAACACATAATCATTAAATCTACACAAAACATATAAAATCATTGCCGTTAACTTTCAAAAGGAGAAATATAGAGAGTCATGTACTTTGGACTACATTGCAACAAGCCATGCACAGGGTCACTAAGGAAATGCTACCTGAAAATCCTATGTCAGAAGCATAATCAAGGATGGATGGAACAGGAATTTACCTCTGCAACTGCTAATACTAACCAGCTATTAACAAGTGCCCTTATGAAACTATCGTGTCTTGGCTTAAAGCAAGCATTGAAAAACCCAAGGGTTTTCAAAAAAAGGGTTCTAAGCAGGTCCTACAAGTGATTCCTAGGCTTTTCCAAAATGTAGATGGAGCATGCACCGTATCTTGGGTGTAGTTTATAGTCAGCACCTGAAGAAAGACTACTGAAAGTTATTTTTCCTGAAATAACTATTGCTTGGACACTAGCCAACTGACACTTAAGAATATTCATTTTTTACCAACCCCCTCCCCCCCCCCCCCCCCCCCCCCCCCCCCCCCCCCCCCCCCCCCCCCCCCCCCCCCCCCCCCCCCCCCCCCCCCCCCCCCCCCCCCCCCCCCCCCCCCCCCCCCGCTTGGGGCATAGTCCTTCCCATGGCGGAGACACACCTGGCTTCCGACTTTGCCTTCTTACCCACACCGGGTGGTGGAGGCAATGGGCCAGGAGGGCCAGAGCCAGGCTGGGTTGTTCCTGGAAACTGGCTTAGCTTCCAGGGCCCTCTCAGTGGGTCGGGAACAGGAAATTGGGTGTTGGGGATTCCTTGCCCACTGCCATGTTAGTTCTGCTGGGAGGATGGCCTACTGTGGACCTCAGGCTAGAGTAGGGCAGCCTGGAAACCCAGCCAGGGGGATGAGGCAGGAGAGGGATTGGAGAGCAACTCTAAGGGGGACTCCCCCGAGCCCTGTACCGCCCAGACTGGGGCAGTGACACTAAGTAATCTAAGAATATCCAAAATCTAAAATACTCTTAGCCAATGCCACTGATAGTTTGCTTCAGATGACAGTGGAATCCAACTCCTTGCAGCCTTTCCTGGAAGCCTCTAGCAGCACTTCATTTTTCATACTTGCTCTGTGCTGCTTGGAATTCTTAAGTTTGATCTTCGAATGCTAGAAAAGCTCAGTATTATTCAACAGAAACTTTCAAAACTCAAGAATAATATGAAGCTCTTTGAACTTTTTACAGTTCATCTGATGCTTCAGGAAATACTGGGTTGGCCAAAAAGTCCGTTTTGTTTTTTCCATATGATGACTCTAGTCATGCTTAGTTGTCTTTAACTTCATTCAAAACAATTTCCTTAGACTGTATTGTGACACCTGTCATATCAGTGTGCATTTAAACAAATTATCAAAATTGGTGAATTTTTGCGCAGGCATTTTAATATTGAATATGGAAGAAGATGCACAACATTTTCAGTGTATCATGCTTATTATTTCAAGAAAAGTTAAAATGCAACCAAAAGACAAAAAAAGATGTGTGCAGTGTATGGAGAAGGTGCTGTGACTGATCGAATGTGTGTAAAACTGGTTGGTTTGCAAAGTTTCTTGGTACTACTGACATTTGGGCCAAACAATTCTTTGCTGTGGAGTTGTCTTGTGCATTGGAAGATGTTTAGCAGCGCCCTTGGCCTCTACCCACTAGAAACCAATAGTAGGAGATAGCAGACATACTCAAAACATCCAAACCAATAAAGTCATTGGTGAAAATGAAAAATGTGTATCTTATTTTACGGAAAAAACTAAACAGACTTTTGACCAACCCAATACAAAGAACAATACATCGAGACCATGCCTTTTTCTACATTAATCTAAATTCAACTCTCTTCATGTTAGGTTTACCGAAATGCAAATCTCTGGCCTCCAATGCAAGTCATTAGACTAACTTATTATTTTATATATATTATACATGCGTTGCTAATTTGCCAGATTAAAAAGATCATCAAAGTGCCCTGGCTGGTGTAGCTCAGTGGATTGAGTGCCAGCCTGCAAATCAAAGGGTCACCAGTTCAATTCCCAGTCAGAGTACATGCCTGGGTTGTGGGCCAGTTCCCCAGTAGGGGGCATGCAAGAGTCAACCACTCATTGATATTTCTCTCCCTCTTTCTCCCTCCCTTCCCCTCTCTAAAAATAAATAAAATCTTTATTTTAAAAAAAATCATGAAAACAACTAAAAGTGTACCAAGTAAAGTTTTCAGTAACATGATTTATCATGACAAATGAAATGTTTTTAACTTTAAAAATGAAATCTATAGAAGCCCTGTAATTTTTGAAATGTTACAGTTCAACTTAGGTAGTGCTAATGTACAAAATAGAATTTCCAGAATTAATTGACACTGGGGTTATTTTTTGTAAACTTCGGAAAAATTCTTGAAATTATGTGATTATTCACAATAAAAGTGGTGTTTATGTGGGAAAATAGAATAACTCGTTTATTCCCTTCCACCGTTCACTTCTTTACCTACTTGATTTGACATTGCAAGAGGAGGATGGGTCAAAAGATTGTTCCCTGGAGGGCAAGTCTGGGGGATTTTTGTGCTGGAACATGTATGGTTGGCAAGCCGACACAAATTAATTGGATGGTCTCATCTCTCTTGCTCCATGAGCGTGCTTACTGACAAAAAGCATTTAAGAACCGGCCTAGTTTGACTCCCTTCATGTAATTAGGATTTTCATCTTCATATTCTGTAAACACCCAATGCCTCACTCATGGAGGAAAAAGAGGTCAAGGTTGTGAGCACTAATGATTCCTTTCCTCAAATGACACCTACTCATTAGTACATGAGCAATGAGAGTTAATACCCCATTTCAAGCCGCAGTCTGAAAGCAACCATTGCTGGTGAAGAGTTTTAAGTGGGCCCCAGATTCAGGTATAAGAAATACTTATAATTAAAATGATGACAAGCATATCTCGTTTTATTGAGCTTCACAAATGTGTATGTTACAAATTGAAGGCAAGACCCTCCAACAGCAAAAAGAATACTCCCTGGATTGCGATACTCAATTGATTGCGGCGGTGTAGTACTGAACCCCAAATATCTCCAAGGTAGCCTTCTATACTTTTCACATACAAGGGAAAACACAGAACTTGATGGTAGGCAATGTTACCATTACACAACATCTAAATAATCAGAAATTTGATTCTTGTCTCAAGCCATTGGCCAAAAAGAAGAGATTTGTTCTCAATATTGCATAAATGTTCCTGTGTAGCTATACTAAGAAGGGAAAAAAGCATTGAAAGTAACTCAAATGCCAGTATATTATCTTTTAAGGTAAAGTCAGAGTGAAAATTGATAACCACGTAGTATCTTAGATAAACATTTTAATATATAGTGAAAAGTTATATAAGAAATGTTTCCTTCACCAAATTGAGATTTTCTTCCATATACTATTTACCAACATTCTGTTTTTTAAAAAACATTTTATTCACTTATTTTTAGAGAGGAAAAGGAAGGAGAAAAAAGGAGGGAGAGAAACATCAATGTATGCTTGCCTCTCACATGCCCTGCCCTGGGGACCTGGCCCACAACCCAGGCACATGCCCTCACTGGGAATCAAACTGGAGACCCTTTGGTTCGCAGGCTGGAGCTCAATCCACTGAGCCACACCAGCCAGTGCTGTAAGTATGTGTTTTAAAACAAGAGAAAGAGAGGTATGTCTGCTATGACCCCTCTCTTAAACATTGGAAGTCCTAGCACACAGAAGAAAAAACAAGCATGAGGACAGCAAAGGGAGAAGCAAAACTATTCAAGACAGGATGCTTTAGAAAATCCAAAGGAACCTAAAGAGTTAATTTAACAAGGTGGCTTGCTGTAGACTGATTGTGTCCTCCACCAAATTCCAATGTTGAAACCTAACACCCAATGTAATGGTATCAGGAGGTGGGGACTTTTGAGGGGTAACTAGTCCTGAGGGTGGAGCCTTCAGGTTGGGTTAGTGCCCTTACAATAGAGCCCCCACAGAGCTCCCTAGTCCCTTGAACCAGCTGAGGACACAGCGAAAAGCTGGTCATTTTTGAACCTGGAAGTGGCTCTCACCAGACCCCGATCTGCTGGCACCTTGATCTTGGACTTGCAGCATCCAAAACAGTGAGAAATTAATTTCTGTTGTTCAAAAACCACCCAGATTATGGTGTTTCATTACAGCAGCCCAAGTGGACTAAGACAGTGGATAAATTAAAACTGGTTAACAAAAATAATTTACAACCAACAAACATAGGAAACATAAATTTCAAAAATACCAATTTCAATCACAAACTTTATTTAGGAATAAATCTAACAAAAATGTGAAAACCTTTGTGGGGAAAACTAGGTATGGTGCCTGAGAGGACTAGAACTGTGCTAATGTAGGTTCTAGCTACATGTACTTACTTATATTAGAATTTAAATAAGTTAAAATTAAGTAGCATGCAGGATCTGATTCCTTAATCGTATTAGGCTAATTTCCACTGCTCAGTAGACACATGTGGCTACCCCAGTGAACAGTGTGTGTATAGAGTGTTTCCACCATCACAGAAAATTCTATGGGACAGCACTGGACTAGCATATGGGCCTTCAGCTCACAAATTTTCCATTAGAATGGATCATTAGCACTGCTTATATTATACCCCCATAAAGGGAAGCATGACTTAGTAAGAAATACAGATGAGAAGTTGTAAAGTTTTCTTCTGAGAGTTTTTGGGGGTTGTCTTTTGGAGGGGGTTGCTTAGCATCTGCACAGCCTCTGCCAGAGAGCCAACTATTTTGTGAGTCTTTTCATTAAAAAGCCCCAGAGGCCAGCTATTTTGATAGTTGCTCTTCCAGAACCCGGGCAGCAAGGATACAGGCACGGGACCCAAGACTGTCCAATCAGATATTCGTTTTGAAGATCCGAGTCTTGGGCAAGCAGCAGAGAGGTGCTGGAACAGCTCAGTATTCATGCTGGCATGGGCAGCGGTAGCCTCTGGCGTGTCATGAGCACAGGTGGTCCCAGTGGCGATGCCAGTGGCAGTGTTAGTGCCTGGCAGTGATAGCATCTTAATCAGGCCAGTAGTGTTCTGGATACTCCTTGTTCTCGTCACTGAACAAATCCAACGCTCCAGCCTTGCGAAGAGATACCTATTATCTCCCCTCGAGGAATTCCTTTTCTAAGTCAGAAGGAGTTGTCTTTATTTGCAACTAGAAACTCTGAATGGTACAAAGTTACAATGTATCTTATAGATTATCTAGTGCAAGCTTACTGTGATTCATCATGTGAACGCAGGCAAATGGCATTACACCTTCTCTTAACACTTCCTATCAGTCAGTTTAGGCTAAGCTATGCTGTGGTTAAAAAAAAATCACCCCCACCTCTCTCCCCAAATATGGCTTATAAACAATAAAGATTTATTTCTCACCTTAACGTCCTTTATGGGTCAGCTGTGGTTCTGTTCCATGCCATCTTCTGACCTAATGATGAACCTGACCTAATGGAGCAAATCCTGTCTTGATATATTACAGGTCTCATTGGCTGATAGAAAGAGACCAAAATAATACCCTTGCTGGCTCTTAAAGCTTCCACCCGAAAGTGACACCGATCACATCCACCCATATGTCCTTGGTCAAAACAAGTCCCACATTGCGACGTACAATCCAAAAGGGGGAGCACCACAAGTCACGTGGCCAATCTGATCTGAGTGCTGCAGTCCCACTGGATCATCAAATATTCGATCGATAACACAGCTAACACAGCTCTTATGACTCGGAGCTTTATTTTATCAATATGGTAAGTTTCAAATTCCATAACATGAATTAAATACATTTATTTGGAATAAATTATTTTTTTCTAGAGATTGGGCTTGAAACATTAATAAAAGTAACAGTGATTCAATTTATTACAGTTAGATGCAGTGCTTCCAAAGTGTGGAGTGAAATAATGCAGAACAGAAACACGTATGAACTCATATGGAAATTCCACTCCCACTTGGAGTAAAAATTGACTTCACAAAATTGCATTAAGCATCTGCCATACCCAGAGTTAACCTGGGAGCTTTGAGGATTACAAACATAACTTGATGGACAATTAAAAGGGAAAAAAAAACATGTACACAAATAATACAAAGCAGTAATAAAAAGGAGGAGATAGAAAACAAAAAAAATCATCACATGAGCTAAATGTGAAATCCCCCAGCCTTGCGGGTAATGGAATTATGCCAGGAAGGGACCACTTTACAGAAGCCACACAATTCAAAAGCACCATCATCTTATGCCAGAGGGAACTGATTCTGCTTGTTGCTAAGAACTCCCAGGTTTATTCCTCATTAAATACAATGACTGTAAGTCCTTACTAAAGGCAGTAGTCGCGGTGATGAAATTAGACTGAACGCAGCTTTGCCAACTAAATTAGGGAATGAGGAAAAATATGTTATTGCCTTCTTCTTAAAGAAAAAATTATATGACCTTTATTTTGTGGATTAAGAGTTGAGTTTTTCTGTGTTCAATATGTCAAGTTTTGCATGTGGTTAACCAAAAATAATTACTGACACAAAAGTTTAAAGAAGTGTAATTGTGACAGGTGTAAATGTTACATTACTTATGTAAATTCCGTTAAAGCTGCACTTTAAATAAAGGTCAGTATAGTTCCTTTGGTTAGCAAAATATGGTTTAGTTCTTAAATTTAAAAAAAAAAAAACTCATGTGAAAGAAGCCTAAAATAAAAGGCCACATATTGTATGATTCCATTTATAGGAAACGTCCAGGACAGGCAAATCCAGAGACAGAAAGCGAATGAGTGGCTGCCACAGCTACGCGGGAGCTGGGGATGGGGGGTGACTGCTAATGGGGTCTAGGTCTCTTTCTGGGATGATGAAAGTGTTCTGAAATTGGATAATGGTGATGGTTACACAACTTTGGAAATGTACTCAAAACCACTGAATTGTAACAAAAATAAATACATGCACATGAGCTCTAAAAAAACTTGTAAGTTGCAAACAGTGTTTACATGTATGATTTGGGGTGATTATTTTCAAAGAGGCACTTTTGAATCACCGACATACAGACAAGTATAGTCTGTAACGCAGATAATTAAGTCAACAACAACAACAAAATCACCAAACAACTCTTTCAACTATATTACTTGTTAAATACTTGCAACGAACAAATAGAATTTTATTTTTGACCTCCTATTCCTTGTTTGTTTCTGGTGAAAATGCTATTGAATACTAAAATGGAAAAGAATGAAGAGAAAGAGAAAGTCCTTAAGACAAAATAGAGTCCAAGCATATATGAGGGGGGACCCAATAAAAACCACAATTGTCTTCTGGGGGGCGGGCCCCTCATAGTACAGGTTTCCCCAGCCATGTGACTGTCTCGGAACCCATCTGTTACCAGTGTACCAGCTGGCGTTGTTGTGAGAGGCTGTGTTCAGCTTCAGTGAATTTTTGTTTTGAAGACTCTTTCAACACATTTGCCCATTTCACAATGGGCGACTTACAAGCGCACCTGCCCACACCGCGCTGAGTGTTCAGCAGTTTTTGACCAAAAACAGCATGGTCCCCGTGCCCCAACCTCCCTATTCACCGGATCTCACCCTTAGCAACTTTTTTTTGTTTTCCCAGATGACAAAAGTCCTCAAAGGGAAACATTTTGCTGATGTAAAAGAGGTGAAACAAAAAAAGGGCACAAGCACTAAAAGGCATCAAAATCAACAAGTTCAAAAACTATTGTGAGCAGTGGAAAAACATCTCAATAGATGTACTGTATCAAATGGAGAGAACTTTGAAAGTGACTGAAGTGTCAACATGAAAGAATACGCTATTTTTTATAAATAAATTCTGGGGTTTGGGGGGGTCCTCCATTGTATGACCTAAGATTTCATATTATATGTGCTACTCACTCAAAGATACTACATGGGGAAGCTCAAAAATATTCTGGGAAAAACATGTCTTCTCTTTTCCAATTCCCCATTCTTTCTACTCTCATTGTTTTGCCTGTTGTAAACTACAATTGCTCCCTCTAAACTTGCTTTTAACCCTTTATATAAATGCACATATGCGTTATCATATTTCTGGCTTTTCTGTTTTCCTTAAGTGCATGAATTCAACAAATATTTGCTGAAGGCTTTCTATGTGCCAAGAACATAGGGGCTGGGGATAAGCGCTGAACCAAACAGACAAAAACCTCTGACCCTATGGAGTTTACAGTTTACTGAAGGGGAGTGGGTGGGAAACAGACAGTGAACAATATAAATTAGTAAAGCATTGCATTAAATGGTGAATAAGCTTTATTTAAAAAATCAGAAAGGATACTTAGGGACGCATTAAACAGTCAGGGAAAGCCTCACCGCCTCATGTGAGCTAGGGCTTGACAGAGGTGAAGTCAAGTCATTGGGAATCAGGGATGAGGGCATTCCAGACAGAAGCAACAGCCAGTGCAAAGGTCCTGCGGTAGGCGTATGCCTGGCACAGTCAAGGATCAGCAAGGAGCCCAGAGACCTACTGTAAGCCATGTGAAAGAAAGGTTTTCAAGAAGGAAGCAAGTGTAAATGCTGCTGATAGGTTTCATGGCTGAGAACTGTCCCTTGGATTTACCAACACGGAGGGTAGAGACGATGGTTGTGACCAAGGGTAGCAGAGAGAGTAGTGTTAGCCAGAACTCGGGCACGTCATCCAAAGCTGTACGTGTGAGGCGGAGTTCCCATGTCCAATTGCTGTGGACAGGAGAGCATTTTGCAAACTGGAACATGCGTAGGACTCACTGAGGGCTTTGTGACAAGGCAGATTCAGATTCAATAGGCCTGGATGGGGCCCCGGTTCTTTGTCTGGTCCCCAGTGATGCTGATCCTCTATGAAATGGGAGCCTGGGCAGTTGCAGGCCTAAGCGCCTCCTGCTTCAGCCAGAAACCCTCAGGCTCAGGGTGTGGCATGCACTGAGGATCCTAGGCTGAGACCATACTCCCGAACACAATCGTGGCCTGGTACCTCAGCTATGAGTGGGGCAGTCCTGCAATTTTGGTTGGGAGCCAGTGTGTGTGCAGACAAGACTGCTGGTGGCTGGTGGGGGCCAACAGTGGAGTTAACCAACCCACCTTCCCCAGCAATCCCTACAAGACGCATGGCAGGACATGCGCTGATTGGGAATGCTGGTTTCTCTGCATCCTACCTGGCCTGCTTTCTTGCCAGCTTGCGCAGGGCCCAGCCCCACTAGCGCCTGCAGCACTTTACAAGTCAGGTCTGCCTTCTTCCAGCCCTCACTACACAAGTGGGAACTTCTTCCTTCACCCCTTTGTTGGAGCATTTCAGCCATTTGCTACCCTGATTCCTCCTCTGGTGGACAGAGGCGGGGGGCAACGCAAGCCTGATTCTTCCTACCGACCTGCCCCTGTTCCCACCCCCAGATGGATGGACAGTTTGCTGGCTGTTAATAGGAGTAGGGACTGGTGAGGAGGGTTGTCCCTTTTCTCCTGACTGGGCCAATGCCTCCTCCCTGCCACTAGTTGTCCCGTGAGGTCGTCCTTCCCCCTCCCAGCAGTTCAGAGGGTACAGGACAGGATCAGGAAGGGCTCAGATGCCTGTGCCTATCCGCCCACTTCATCTAATCGCCCCTGCTGGTTGCACCAGCCCCCCACCCCCACGCCAGAAGGATACCATCCAGCGCCCTGTGGTGAGGGACAGCATCCCCAGGCTGGTGGTGCCAATAACTCCGAAGAGCCTACCACCCCTTCCCTACAGTATGCCAATTCCTTCAGGGTCAGTCAGGGGCAAGTACTGGAACTGCTGGGTAGGGACAAAGGAGAGCACAACCATAAAAGGAATACCTAAAATGTGGCAGTTTGTAAATAGTCTAGGCCATGATGTTGTTGTTGGGGCAGAGTCTGAGTCCTACACAGAAATGACTTTAAAAAAAAAAAACAAACCCTTACTGCGCAAGCGTCGCACTTCAAGATTATGGGAAATGGTGTAGGGAGTGTTTGCCCCAATCTAGCAAGGCTGTTGTGTTATTTCTTCAGTTTCAATAAAATTATTTGTAGTCCCTGCAAAAATAATAATATTATAATTAATAACTACGAATGCTGCTAGGTGAGTACTAGAAATATCAGGGGAACCCTTTGTAAAGTATATGACTGTCTAACCACTATGCTGTATACCTGAAACTAATACAAAATAAGACTGAATGCAAACTATAACTGAAAAAATAAAAATAAATAAAAGTAGCTGGTGGGGAGCGCTCTCTGTGTTTATATACATTTTGAAACTAAGCATGTACTTCAAAAGTAAGAAGAGCCCTGGCTGGTGTGGCTCAGTGGATTGAGTGGCGGCCTGCAAACCAAAGGGCTGCTGGTTCGATTCCCAGTCAGGGCACCTGCCTGGGTTGCAGGCCAGGTCCCTGGTGGGGAGCGCGCAAGAGGCAGCCACACATGGACATTTCTCTCGCTTTCTCCGTGCCTTCCCCTCTCTAAAAATACATAAATAAAATCTTTAAAACAAATTAAGAAGAACATTTTGAATGGCCAATATTTTAATTTGCTTATTCATTAGATCAGTAAACTTTCCATGGGTGTTTTACAGTTTTTAACAGTATGGGTCATCATTAGAAAAAGGTTAATGGCTACTTGGAACCCACTCGTATTTGTACCTTGTTTATATTTGAAAAGAAAGCAAGAACATGTTCAACAAATCAATTTTAATTCTTATCCTTTTTACTGTCCTGTAGGACACTTGCAATAATTTAACAAAGGATGCAAAATAGCTTGGCTATTTTCTCATAATTGTGACCTGTGTTACATATTTCTCCAGGTCACACAGATAGAGAATGAAGATATAAAGGTCACTATATTTTATAGGAAATGGTATTTGAAACTGTATTTACAAACCTATAGTGTTCAAATTCATAAAAATAGAAACAAACACATGCCCCTTTGAAAGCTACATGTTTTTATTTTAAAATTTAAGCGCTTAAAAACTCATGTCCTTGTCAGGAAATGAGATAAAACCACACAGGTGCCACAGGAAGGTTCGGGGAGGTTCCCTGATGTCAAGAAAGCTGGCCACCCATGCCAGGCGTTTTGGGCTGACCTCTCCATCAGAGGCAGGAATACACAGCCAAGGTGAAGTATATAAACCACGTGCTGCCATCATTGAAAAAAACAAACCATAATTTTTAAGAAACGGTTTCACCTTGTGTGGCATTAACAGGAAGCCTGGCCTTTTCTGGAAGCAAACTGATAAAAAAAAAAAAAAACCCACCTGTTTTATGAGATGTCCTGGCTTTGTCTCTGTGTTCCCTTGGGCAGGTAACAATCTGTCTCAGCTTCACTTTCCTCCCATCAAAAATGCTGGCAAGGTGGTTGTAAAGATTCAATGAGATGCTGTGTATAAAGGGCCAGGAATCCAGCAAATACGGTAATGGGACATCCTTTGCCCTCCCTCTGCCCAGCTAACTTTAAGATTTGCCGGAAGGGTCACAGCCTCTGTGAAGCCCTCCCTGATGCCTCCAGGGCCCTGCACCACCACCTCTTCAGTCTCCTGAAATGTAAAATGACTGCTGGCTACTTGGCATTGGCATTTCCCCTGCATGTGCGGGTCCCAGGGATGGCATCTCGGTGATGCCTTTGCCCCCAGCACATGGCAAAGTGTAAAGCAACGCGCAATCATGACCACATAGCCCTTCTGATAACACGCAGTGACATCTCTGGAAACCTAGTTTTGAACAATACTGCAAATGAGATTATATGGAGTTGTTATGGGGTCTGCCTTCACATTCTGGTCTCTTACGAAAGCCAGAAAGGTGCCTTCTATATTCTATGCCCTTACAGTAAATACCTCTCAGACAGAAAAGTATTTGAGTTGATCACTTTGCATTTACTGGTAAGTTATAAATAACAAAGCAATCTGACCCAGAAGATGAAGGCCCGGCCCTTGCAAAGGCAATGGAGCCCTGCCAGCCGCAGGCTTCCTGACTGGTCCTTGGAAATGGAAATAGGGAATGAAAGGAGCCTCTGATCATGGGAAAGGCTGGGAAGGAGACAGAGCTGCGATTGTACCAACTTTTGATCTAAAAGAAGTGACACGGACAAAAGGAGAGGGATGTGGGCAAACCCATGAAGAGAGCCTTTCTGCATTCAGGTATAACAACTGATGTTTGTGCCCCATGCAGAGCGATTCCCGTAACCATGGCAACCAGGATCCAGGCTATACTTGCACTGTGCAGTGTTTCTGTCCTGTTTATTTTTTTATTATGGGCCACAGGTAGGGAATTTGGGGTTGGTAGTACTTTATGAAACACCCATTTACAATATTGCCAATGTAGGGAGGGAAAAAATCGCTTCTACCCACAGCTATATTCTTGGCTGAGGCTCTGTAACGTAAGAAAAATTAACAAGAAGAAAGCACATGCACTTATTCAATGTAAGTTTTACGGGACATGGGAGCCTTCATAAGGAAGTAAATAGCCAAAGAGACAGTTAAACCCAAGTGGTTTTATACTGGGTTTGAGAGAGGGTGGAAAACCATGGGAAAATGCCATAGGACAAAGGATATGAGCCAAGGGTAGTAAACTGTGGGAAGCCTAGCGCGGCCTGCTTGTTCAGATTCCTCTCGGCCTTGCTCCATCTGTAGACACAAGAATGCTCTTGGCTGTGGGGAGGGCACCTCTCACTTGAAAGGTCCTATGGCCTGCTTCAGGGGAGAAGGGGGAGATCGGAGAGTCCTTCCTGCACCCGCCATTTCTCAGTTCCTCTGGCTTAAAATATCCTGCATGCCAAGGTGCCATGTTTTGGGGTAGTGTGTCCCAAAACCCATCGTCAAGGACTTTGTCAACCACAAGGATAGAGGGAGAGCTGTCTTTGTGCACTCGTGTTTGAAACCAGGGCCATGAAATTTGGGTCACTGCTATCTATGGTCACTTAACTGGTGTCCCTGCACCTGTCCTTGCTTCCCTCCCCATAGAACTTAACATAGTAGCCAGAGGGATCCTCCTTAAAGGTCATGGAAATCTTATCACTCCCGACTCCCTAGCTTCCATGGCTTCCCACCAGGCTTGGAAAAACTCCCAAAGTCCTTCTCATGACTGCCAGGGCCTTCATGAACCCAGTGGCTCTTTGACTTCACCTCCTTCCCCCTGCGACTCCGCCTCAACCCCGGTGGGCCCCTGTCTGTGACAGACAGCCTCTGTCTCAGGGCCTTTTCCTGTAAAAGTGATTTTTAAATAAATGAAGGATCCTTACCCCACAAGCAATTATTATTTTTTTTAAAAACACCCTTTGTTTTTAGGGAATAAGAAATAGGATGTGAAAGAATAATAATCTATGCCTAGAAAATGTGATGCTATGTCATTGGTTCAGAAACACAAAACCCAAACCACCGTTTTCCTATCTCCACTCACTCACGAAATTAATACAGAAATGAGAAAGTCCACCGAGATTTTGACATCTTGGAGTGGAAAGGAATTTCCATGTCAGGTACTTTTCTTTAAAATTTAGTTCGTAAAATTCCAGTATAAATAAAAACTACCCACCCAAAAAACCCCAAACGTCAAACACACTCACAAAAAAAAAAAAAAAAACCCTAATCCAAAGCAAACACTGACATGAACTAATCACACTTGGTTTTCACATACTGGGCTCTTTTGTACCCACTGAATAGTTTTTTAGATCATTCCAAGTCACGTGAAACCACACTTCACGAAACTTGAAGTTTTAGGTGACTTTGCAAGTTTCTCTTCAAAAGACTAACACATCACATCTGAATAAGCAGCCCTAGGCAGGAACAGGGAGAAAAGAGATCTAAATAGAATTCACACTTGATGGCCTCAAGCTGTTTTCTTCAAAACCTTTTGAACACATGAAGATATTTTAGTTTTTGAGTACCTTTGGGGGATTCTGTCAATGAGGTAGGTAAACCGTGCATGCTCGTAGGCTTTCAGAATTCAGGCAGAGCATGTTAAAAAAAAGTTAGGAGGAAAGAACTTGTGAAAATGTGTAGGTTGTCTAGGTTTGTAGATAACTCAGAAGTCGACTTGTTAAAGCTATTGCAATTAACATTCCACGAATTTTTAAAAGAGAAAAAAATTCAGCTGTAATCACATAGAAGGCTTGTTGTGTTGAAACAATGATACTGAACTGGTTAAACACTCTAAGGCCTCAAAGAAGTCATTTCCTATTCAATTCATTTATTAGAGGAATGTTGGCAGAGTCAAAGGCTCAAGCAATGAACTTCCTTGCAAAGACAGTTTAATCCCTGTCTTTACATAAGCAGAATTGGAACGTGAGGCCCCGAGGGGTTCAGAGAATGCCACCGCAAGATAAGGATCATTCTGAGCCGAAAGCAAATGAGGAAAAGCAGATATAGGATGAGCTCCCTGCCCTCCCCGAAAGCAGAGCATAAATTCCCCTCATGAATGTTGTACCAAGAAGTGGGTAACAACCTTATCGCCAGAGAGGAGACGGCACTGCGAGGAGTCTACACAAACAAACCTCACTACATAACTTACCATCTTCCATTAGGGTCCCTCATTTATCTACTTTCCCAGCCTAAAGCCCTTTTGCTTTGTCTTGTTACTTCTCTACAAATTTATTGTTCTTTGTTTTCTTCAAAGATTGTATTTATTCATTTTTAGAGCGAGGGGAAGGGAAGGAGAAAGAGAGGGACGGAAACATCAATGTGTGGTTGCCTTCCTCGCACCCCCTACTGGGGACCTGGACCTCAACCCAGGCATGTGCCCTGACTGGGAATTGAACTGGTGACCCTTTGGTTCACAGGCCTGCACTCAACCCACTGAGCTACACCAGCCAGGGCTGTTTTTGTTAAGACAGCAACTTCTGACCATGCCTTTGCATCATCCATCACTGAGATTGTCCTACATGTATAATAAACTGGTTTTCTCTTGCTAACCTGTCTTTTGTCAGTTTGATTTGCAGCCTCCTGGCTACAGAGCCTAGGAGGGTTTTTGTCCTTCCCTACAGCCCTACCATCCATGCCCTTGAGAACACGAAGACTCCCTAACATCAGAAACAAAAAGTCACAGTTGAAGAGTTGATATGCCTTGGAGACCTTTGCAAAGAAAAAAAAAAAAAAAAAAAAAAAAAAAAAAAAAACATGACTCCTTCAACTAATCTTAAGGACTCAAAACAAAATACTGTAGGATTAGTTATAGGGTAACTTTTGTGGCTTAAGGGAGACTTTTAAAGTGAGAAAAGAGGGGGAAATGACAAAGCTCTGGTTACTCAATGTTAGAGCCTAAAGGCACTATTCATTAAGTTCCGAGTCTCCAGGAATACATTGCTCAGAGGTCACTTTTGGGGCAGTCTCCAACAGTGAGTTCAGAGAAGAAAATCTGGGAGCAGTTCGCGCTGGGCTGTCTATGGCTGTGCCGTCTGTGCAAGTCATGGCACCTCAGGGTCCCATTTCATCATCTGTAAAGTTTACAGAATAACAGTCTTTTCTCGGACCTGTGAAAAGAACCTAGGGATGAGCAGTGCTGAACTCTGGTGGTGTCTTAAAAAAAGTTGAGGCATTAAAAAAGAAATGTTGGCACCCCGGGTGCAGCCCATAGATTCAGACATCATTGTGCAAGGGTGGGCCCCCCGCCTCGGTGGGGTTTCAAAGATCCCCAAGTGATTCTAATATGCAGCCCAGACAGTAGCACCTTCTCAAACTATCGAACGAGATTGCGTGGGGACCCTGCCACAATGCAGATGCAGATTCAGTGGCTTGGGGCCTGAGAGCCTGCATTTCTAACAGACTCCGAGGTTACGCTGAGCTCCTCTCAGCCACTCTGAGGACAGCAAAGCACTAAGAGGCCACAAAGCACGATGCAGTCATCCACTCTGCATCCAAACCATCAACTTTGTGACAGTGGTGTGAACTTCAGCAAATATCTTTCTTTCCTTTTTTTTTTTAAAGCTTTTCATTTATTTATTTTTAGAGAGAGGGGAAGGAGGGAGAAAGAGGGAGAGAAACATCGATGTGTGTTGCCTCTCGCGCGCCCCCCTCACTGGGCACCTGGTCTGCAACCCAGGCATGTGCCCTGACTGGGAGCAGAACAGCGACCGGTTGGTTCGTGGTCCGGTGTTCAATCCGCTGAGCCACACCAGCCATGGCTCTTTCCTTCTTCTTAGGGTTGTGTTAAGAACAGTGTGCGTAAGATTTTAAAAACAAGCATAAAAGGGTGACACGAATAAAAGGTACCACTCCTGTCACCTGCCGTGGAGAACATTTATTTACAATTACAAGCACACCCAGTTGCTGTGGTACCACTGCTCCCCACACTCATTACAGATCACATAGGTCATCATTTCTTCATCTGGGTTTGATTTCCGCACCCAGCTTGGAAGGAAAAGTGTTCCTCTGGCGATTACAGTGACTTTGCAATTGAACTTCTCACAGCGTCTGCATTTTATTTTCTGCGTCTGCGTGCCCTCGGCCCCTTGGGGAAGGCAATGCTCCTGTATGCCAGATTCCGTATAGGAGGCTCTCAACTGTTTCAGTTCCTCGCTTGCCATTTGCATCGCGGACATTTCGGCAAATTCTCTGGGCGACATGGTCCCAGAGAGCAAGTTTTGCTGTAAGTGAGAATTCTGAGGGTTCTTCAGATTGGCAACTTTGCTTCTGATACAAGTTTTATATTTTTTGAGATTCTTTGCATACAGGGTAAAAACGTGCTCTTCTATTTCACTTGCAAAGTTTTGCCACAATTCGCCTTTGGGCTGATCTGTGGAAGAACTGGTCAGAGCTTCATAAAGAAGCTCTGTGCATTTAGTTCTCACGGCCATGACAGGGTCCAGCAACTCACCTGCTCTCTTGTCAGTGGATTTCGGGCCACCGCCCCTGACATGCTCTTCCTTAGGTTCCATTCGACTAGGGCTGTTTTCAGGCACACTCGTTTCAGTGGCCTTTGCCCTACCATCTTGGGCCGAGAGCAGAGAATCAGCACTGGGACCACCCAATGTCTCATCTTGACTTGAGTCACAAGAAAGTCCTGAGTTTTTCTTAGTTCCCCCTGCAGGGCAGAATGTGGGGTCCCTTGGTTTGAAATGAGGATCCTTATAAAGAGCTTTCCATTTGGACAGCAAACACTTGGCTTGCTTTTTCAAAGCCACTGTGGGGCAGTTTTTGAGGACTCTGTACACAGCCCTGACCACATCTGTCTGCTGGAGATGCTCCTTGGTCACATGCAGAGCTTCCAGCCCAGTCAGGTGGTCACCCAGGTCCTCAAAGTTCCTCTCAGACATCAGTTGCTCAATGAGGGAAGCTCTGGCAGCTATCTGGGTCTGGTCAGACATTTTCACCGCTGCAAAGAAAAAGAGAGTTTTCCATTTTCTTTGGCTTGCATTTGCCAGTCACGGCTTCCTGATAGTAGCCTAGCACTTTCTGCTACTCAGTGCTTTCTAAAGGAGTTACATAATAAAAATGGGTGTGATGCGTTAGAAGGCGGGATCTGCAATGCGGCATGGTTAAGTTTCCAAAGTTTGATTCTCGGTCATTTTTTTGCAAAATGACACTGCAAACGGCTTCTGCATCAACTGCTTCTTAAAGGAGGCTTGCTGGAAGATCTGCGATAACTTTTGCCACCTCCAGTTTTACAATCAATGAGCTTCCGGGATCAAGATTGGTCAGTTCCCTTGCATGTATGGAATTTAGTGGTCACGTTGGGGATGAAATCATGCCAGTGCCAACATCCGCAGGGGATGGCTGAGTGAGGCTGGACTACTCCCCGCCCCCATACTCAGCTACATACCAGAACTACTGACTGATTTTATAATCTTTACATGGTACTTTCATAAATATGAAAAAAGGAGAAACAGGGGGCAAAAGGGGATGCTGTTTAGAGGTCCCAAGGAATCTAAAGAAGTCGTGAGCTAGGACAGGTTGGGAGGCAGTTGGAGCCAGGTCTGATGGGCCCCAAAGCGTTCAACAGGCCCCACTGTGCTTACATCTGAATCTTCTGAACAATGGGGTGAAGGTTCAGACTAAGCAATCCGGAGCACTTATGACTTTGGACTAACTGGTCCCTAGGCCAGAGTTCAACGCTGTCAACTTTTTTCTTTAACTTTTAAGTGTAAAAAGTTGCTCGATGACTACGTCTGTGTGCATCTCATCCTGGGCAGGCAAATGTTCCCTTTACCTAACCAGTCTATTTTCCTCTCCACGTACCTACTTAATGTACGGAACCTTGCCTACGTGATGCCTGTGGATCTGTATCCGCCCATCTGGTCTGCATATGAACATGAGCATCTTGATCGCAGGGACCCTGTCTTTTAAAAAGTTCATGGACTCTCATTTTAGAGCACTTGATATTAAATACCCATCGCTGAAGATCCCCAGGCTAAGAATACTGAGGCAGTTACAGAGGGAATGAATGCAGTCTTCTTAGAAACCATCTGCCAGGTGCTGTAAAGTGTAATGTCCTCTTGGTTAGAAAATCTACTACTATAAACTTACTTTCAGGAAATGAGAGATGTGGGGGCTGTATATCAAGCATTATCTTCAAACTGAGAAGAAACTAGAAGGTCCCAAATGGTTGAACTTCCACATGAATGGTCACAGAAACATTATTCATACCAGACAAAAAGCAGAAACAACCCAAGTGTCCGTCAGCTGATGAATACACAAAATGTAGTAATGTACTAAATGTAGTACAATGGAATGTTATTTGGCAATAAAAACAAATGAAATTCTGATACATACTACAACATGGATGAGCCTCCAAGACACTATGCTAAGTCAAAGGCACGGAAGACCACATAGTGTACGATTTCATTTTACGAAATGTCCAGAACAGGCAAATGCATAGAGGCACAAAGTAAATTAGCGCTTGGCTACAGCTGGGGGCGGGGGGGGGGATGAGTGGGTAGAACGAGAAGGGAGCAGCTCTTAAGGGGTGCAGAGATTTTCCTGGGTGAGGTGAAAACTTTCTCTAAAGCTGACTGTGGTGATGAGTGAGGACGAGTGGGGACGAGCTGTGCAATTATTAATGGACTAAAACCCGCAGCACATATCATGAAAATTAACCATCTTAACCCTTTCTCAAGTATACAGTTCAGTAATGTTAGGTACATTCAGTGTCGTGAACCAACCTCCAACTAACATGCACACTTCAAATAGCGGGATCATATGGCATGCAGATTATATCTGAGTAAAACTGATATGCACAAACAAATTATAGAGTCTGAACCAAATTTTCCTTACAAATCACATGTGAAAGGCTGAAAATACGTCCATAAAATTTTAGACTGGCATTTTCTGAATGGTAAGATTAAGGTGATTTTGTTCTCTTTTCTGTATTTTCTATGGTGAGTATGTTATCATTTTCACAATCTGAAAAGCTATTAGTCTCATATAACTTCATGACAAACTCTATAGACATTTAACATATGTACCCGTTGAAAAATGGCAACGTCAATCAACCCTCCCTCCGGAATCAGAATACTGGAAAGGAGCTCCGTCACCTGGGGCTCTGCGTTCGGATCAGCATTCACACTTACCTCAGAAGGCTATCGCTGGCACTGAAACAGCTGACTCTCCCTGCTCAAACTTTACCACCAAATATAAGAATTAAGTACCCTTGGTCACAGCTATGAGGTTCCTCCTGGTGTTTCCCTGTAGGTCAGCTCAAGAACGACCAAGATTCGGAGTCTTGCACTTTTTTAAGATTTTATTTATTTATTTTTAGAGAGAGGGGAAAGGAGGGAGAAAGACAGGGAGAGAAACATCAGTGTGTGGCTGCCTCTCACACACCCCCTGCTGAGGACCTGGCCTGCAACCCAGGCATGTGCCCTGACTGGGAATCGAACCGGCAACCTTTTGGTTCACAGTCTGGTGTTCAATCCACTGAGCCACACCCAGCCAGGGCTGAGTCTTGCATTTTTTTTTTTACCACCAGAGGAAGCTGGAATGTAGACAACCTGGGCAGTCTGTTATTTATTTTTATTTTTTAATTTATTTTTTTTTAGTCATTTGAGAGTCACTGAATGGACCAATGTGCCATCAATTCCAGATCTTAAGTGAGTGGCTATTTTTCTAATTATCAAGATTCAGTATTTCAAGATCACTGTTTTTCCTTTTGGAGATTCCACCTCTGAAGACTGAAGACAGTAAATGAGGTCTTCACAAAAATCACAGGCTCGGTAAACAAAGAACAGGCGAGATAGCACAGAAAAATAAAAAATACACACCGTCAATTTCTGGTTATTTGCTTCAAAATTATCCGCCTGAGATCTTGAGGTTTGGAGGAAGCCAAGGAAGCATGTCCTAATGATGAGGTCTCAGGCCCTCCCCCACTTGCTGGAAGGTTTCCTAACAAGGAAGAAACATTCATCCTGCCTGCGTTCTATATTCATTCTGTATGCATTAACACCAAAAAAAAAAAAAAAATCGGGATTGAACTTTGCTGGATGTCAGCAAGCTGGTTAATAAGAGACAGGTCTAAAGTGCCCACAAGGCGGTTCGGCAATATTTAACTTGGGTTAGGATTTCTCAACGAAAGGTCAGAGCGTCCAGGGAATTTTGAAGGGGAACCTAACTGCAGTCTCCGGGCATCAGTGCCCCGAGAGCAGCAATCCGGCGTCCCGGCAAAGCTTGTTCCTCGCTCACAGCAATCTATACGCGTTGCGCATCCACGCGTAAGCACTTTGCTCTTCGCTCCATATGCTCCTTATTTACCTTTCCTCCGTCTTTATTCATTTTCAGTGTTTAATTGCGGCAAACTACACGTACCGCAAAATTTACCACCTCATCCCTTTTGAAGTGCACAGAGGTATTAAGTGCATTCAGTGCTATGCAACCAACCTCCAGAACTCTTGATCTGTCAAAACAAGCTCTGTACCCATTAAACACTAACTCCCAGATCCCTACCCCTCCCCACCCGCAGCACTGGGCAACCGCCATTCTGCTTGCTGTCTCTATGAATGTGACTACGTTAGATACTTCACACAAGGGGCATCATATAATATTTGTCTTTTTATGCTTGGCTTATTTCGCTTAGCATAATATAGTCAAGTTTCTTTCAAGAACTTTTTTTTTTCTTTGTGTTAACATTTAAAAAATCCGTATGGCATGACAGTAACTACTTAAGGAAAGATAAGGTTTCTTTCCACTTCCGAGTGTACGATAGAGCCCCGAACAGAGCTAGTTTTTTTCCATTTCAAGCTGGCTCACTTTAACAGGATGAGCTTATGTTTGTTATGAGGTGTGTGCAGTCTAATGTTTGTTAACCTTGTGGTCCTTAATCTTTTGTTATTGAAGTGTTGAGGTAAACAACTTTTATCCCCTACGGTCCACTTTTTAAACCTTCCATCCTGTAGTTACCAACTGCATGTACACCCTCTAGAAGTCAGTGTGCCAAGCTAAACCAGCCTGACGGGAGTAACTATACACAGCACTTATTTCCCAAGACCAGTACTGTTTGGAGTAGCAAAACTGTGAGCCGACCCAGGCATGTTGTAAAGCTGTCCCAAAAGCAGCTCAAAGTTTTGTGAATGGACATGTAGTACGCAAGCCACATTTAGCTTTAAAAGGTTGTGACAAATGCAGACGAAATAAACAGAAAAAGAAAAAAAATATCATCAAGTTTCATCCACGTTGTAGCAAGTGTCAGGATTTCCTTCCTTTTTGAGGCTGAATAACGTTCCATTGAATGAAGAGCCCACATTTTGTGTATCCATTCATCTGTTGGTGGACACTTGGGTTGCTTCCACCTTCTGGCTGTTGTGAATGCGGCTGCTGTGAGCACAGGGGTACAAATACCTCTTTTCAAGGCCCTGCTTTCAATTCTTTGGGGTATATACCCAGAAGTGGGATTGCTGGATCATATGGTCATACTAGTTTTAATTTTAAAGGGATCTGCCACACTGTTTCCCACTGTCCTCCATATTTTTACCAGCATTTAAATCCTGTGAAACTTTCTACTCCCCCATGGGACAATTTTGTGAATATAAGGAACTTATTGCCCTAGGAAGGGATAGCGTAGAAGCACTGGAATACAAAGTTTTGGAAACTGCAATAAAAAGACAAAAGAAGCTGTGTGTCCACTTTATAGAGTTCTACATAGCTCCCTCCATAAATATTTATTATGTATCTAGTGCATGATAGACGCTGAGCCTAAAGAGATGCTCTCTGCCTTGAAGGAGCTGCCAACGCAGCGGAAGGAAGGCACAGAGACAAGAAAGGGGCCAATTACATTCCGTAAGGACAGACATTGTCCACTAGGGGACATAGACGGGGGAACACTGGAACCAAATCTGGGCTCGCCATCATCTGGCCAGCTCCAACTGCTTCCTCACCATCTTCCCCGCACTTTGGTAGAGGGCCCATTCTTTAGCACAGATCTCAGCAAGACAGTCCCTCATTTTCCCCACCTAGGGCCCTTCAGGGCTTCCCTTCTGCTCTCAGGATGGAGCCAAGGTCCCTGGCCAGCTAATAAAACACCCCCTTCCGGCCTCCTTTGTGCCCTGACTGAACTACCTACAGGCACTGCCCACTTCACACCTCAGGGCCTTTGCTCCAGTAGCTCCCTGAGCCTGGCTTACCCCTCACCAAGAGTGGCTCTCCATCCTCATTCTAAATCCAACCACCTGGAGAAATGGAGCAGCAAACAAACAAAAACAAACAACACCAGGCCCTCGTTTGATAGAATGACATCAGAATGAATTAAGAGTGCCTGAAGGTAGGCCTGGGTATTTTTTCAGCTCGCCAGGAGATTCTGATTTAAACCAGAGCTGCCACCACTGCACAGGCACAAGTCCCTCCTGGCAGCAGGACTGTCCCAGGTATGCTGCCATCAGCCCAAAGACAGCTCCTGTCCTGCTCCTGGACTGAACACACGGAACCTCCCGACTGCGGTTTTGCCAGCTGAGCCCCCAATAGATCAGGCAATAGTAAAGACATCTGCCACGCACAACCACTCTGAGACCCTTCCCTACAAATTACAAGCGGTGACTGCCATGTTGTAAGTGTCAGGATGCACCCAATTCCCTATATTCATTCCCTCACTTACCTCTTAACAGCAGAAGGCAATGCACATTCATGGAGCAACTCACGTGCCATACACACTCATGTCACCTCAGTCCTCATAAGAACCGAGACAGGCTTATCTCCATCGTACAGATGAGGAAACCTGTTAAAAACATCAAGTATTTGCACGTTGCTTTTTCATGGTACGTATCACATTCATTTTTTTATTGCCTATTTTCCCCCACAAGACCGTAAGAACCTGATACGCACCTGGCAAGCATCTGGCCAGTGCTCACTATCACTCAACAAATATTCTTGAAAGATTTATTATTTATTATTTTTTTAGGGAGAGGGGAAGGGAGGGAGAAAGAGAGGGAGAGAAACATCAATGTGTGGTTGCCTCTTGCGTGCCCCCCACTGGGGACCTGGCCCACAACCCAGGCAGGTGCCCTGACTGGGGAATCGAACCAGCAACCCTTTGGTTTGCAGTCCAGCGCTCAATCCACTGAGCCACAATAGCCAGGGCTCAACAGATACTTTTTGTTAAATGAGTGAAGAGGTGAAGAGCATCCAGGATGCTCTCTCCTGTGTGCTTGGGACAAGCTTCATTCTTTTCACTACAGATCATCTTGCTTGTACCCACTGCACCAAAGCTCAGGGTCCCCTCAGCGTCTTCCACAACAGACCAACCTCATCTCAATTCCAGTCTAAAAAAAAATCACTAACTAAAATTCTAGTTTTAAAAAAGCATGTTGTGTACTGTAGGCGAATCCAGTGGACTCTAGGGACTCTAGGAGTCAAGCCATTTGAGGATAAGGAAAGGTACAGTTCCCAGAGGTGGTGTGCGTTGAGCACACTGGGTAACCTTCATGACCATTCTGCACAAAATGTACAAAATGAGGGAAATCCAACATCCTAGGATTAATGTGAGAATGAAGCTAGATAGTCCTTACAAAGTCCTTAGAACCACACGTGTCACACAGTAAGCCTGACTGACCATTACACAGGTCTACAATGAAAAGGCTTAGCATGCATCTACCATACCAGGCAGTATTCTAGAACAGGGGGTTGGCAAACTTTTTCTTTAAAGGACCCAGAAGCACATGTTTTACTTTGCAGGCCATCTGATCTCTGTATGTACTACTCAACTCTGCTGATCCGGTAGCAGGAACAGCAGCCACTGACGATACATAAATGAATGGGAATGGCTTTGCTCCAATAAATCTTTTTTTCAAAGGCAAGGAGGCTAGATCGGGCTGCAGGCCAGTTTGCTGATCTGTTTTTAGAGTCACGCTCTCCAACAGAAACATAATGCACGCCACCGAAAGAATTTAAAATTGTCTAGTAACCATGTTAAAAAGCAAACAGGTGAAAGGAATAATGCATTTTATTTAACCCAGTGCATCCAAAATACTGCCATTTGAACATGTAATAGATATAAAAGTTATTGAGATACTTTATATTTTTTTCATACTGATTCTCAACAGTTTGCTGTTTTATACTTCCTTCACAAGTCAGCTTGCACTAGGCACATTTCCAAATACTAAATAGCCTTATGTAGCTAGTGCCTACCATTCCGGACAATATAGTTCTAGAGCATATGCAAATATAGATAATGCTTAGATAACCACCTATACCGTCAGCTTCTGAATACGTATCAAAAACAGAGTTTATACAGCACCAGCAAGAGCAGGCCCTAAATATCTGTTGACTGAGTGCATGTGAAAGCTTGTAAATATTAACTAATACAATAGTATGGGCAAGGTGCACACACCTGAACATCGCGGGCCTAAACCCAGAAGAACAGAACAATCACAGAAAAATTTCCAAAAGCTGGTAACAAATCAGCAATAACCCAGATGTGTCTAGATCTTCACTTCTCTCCAAGATCTAAAGAGAAAATTTCACTTTCTAGTTGTAACTCACATACACTTCTCCAGCTACACAAGGAGCCCCTTCCCCCTATAGAGAGAAATGCCAAATGTTGGTAGGGGCGTTCAAATATTTGAATTGTCACTCAAGAGTGCGCTGGGGCCCTCTTATGTTATGCTGATGCCTAGCAAAGGTGCAGCGAGGGGAAGGGACCAGCCCAAGGGCCCGCTGGGTTCGGGTTCCAGGGGGTGAGGTGGAGCGACAAGCAAAGCTTGCTGCCAACTGACCCAGGGTGACAGCCTGGCACCAAACACACAAGCACTGCCAGCCCCGAGAAATCTGGCCACCCTGGCGACCTCATCAGGGGGAGAGGAGGGGACGAAGAAACGTTCAAGTCCACCCAGCCCAGAGTGCACCAAGACCCTCCCCCTCCTCGCTTCGCCCCTCCCCCCTTCCCCCTTCCTCCTTTCAACCCCCTTCCCAGCCCCAGAAGGCCTGCCCAGGGGGTACAGAGACCCTCCCCGAGCAGGGGTGGGCAGAGATCCAGGCAAACCGAACCCGGGGCCTGGCTCACCAAGAAGAGCAGGCGAAGAAGGGGAGGCTTCAGCGGCCTCCATGTCTAGAGACACCTCCCGGTTCCCAGGGCTAGTCCGCAAAGGCTCAACCAATCAGAGCTCGCAGGTTAGAGAACAAAGCCTGCATTGAGCGTAGGCGTGCTGGGGAAATGGCGCCTGCGCAGAGCGATCAGTGGCCGTGGAGCCGCCTGTCCACAGCTCCCTGAGAGATATCAGCCCAGGGCCCAGAGTCCAGCTTCAGAACTGGAATTGAAAAAAATTGCGCGGCTAATCTTTTTGAGCAGCAATGTTGAACTACTCAACAGCATACCCTTTCTGCTTCCAGTCAAGACAGTGCTCAGTTAAATATTAACAAAACTGTGGACAAAATGTTATCTATTTAACGCAGTAATTAATTCCTCAACTATTGATTGCACCTCTGGCATACATTGGCTGATGTGAAAGTGGTAGACATTCATTAAGCAGCCATGTGCTTCCCGCACTAATCACCTGTACACATCTTTCCCTGCAAGGGTCCAATAAAAGCAAAGTGATGGTAGAACTAGAGAATGTGGCAACCTTCCTTGCTGATCCCCTCCTGCAAGGTAACTTGGGGAAGGTTCACAGAAGCAAGGCTTTCCTCTGGATTGGATGCTGTCAGGAAGCAGGGTGATTTTATGAATCAGCAGTGTAATAAACCTTACCTAAAAGGAGGGAAGACGAGACCAAGGCTGAAGCTGTAATTAGTAATAAAAACAAACAAAAAAAAGCAGCAGTGACAAAACTTCTGAAATTCTGTAGGTCCATTCTGGATGTAACCCAATAGACTAGTTTCAAAAGTTTATTGCTATAAGATTGTTTCTATTACAAGAACAAAGCGAGACATCTATAAATCTAATTTATTGAACATGCTGGGCTTTGTAGGGTGTGTGTAAGAAAAAACTAATTTTTTTCCTCACTGTTGCCTTCAAACAAGGTCTGTGGTCTCTCTCACCCACCCAATGGCTCCTCCAGGGCTGGAGCTTGAGGCCTGAGCAAAACCCACAGCTTTTCCAATTACTGTCAGGTACAAAGAAACCATTTTATTTTTTTAGGCTGTTAAAAAGTCCATTCTGCCCTGGCTGCTGTAGCTCAGCGGATTGAGTGCCGACCTGTGAACCAAAAGGTCACCAGTTGGATTCCTGGTCAGGCACATGCCTGGGTTGCAGGCCAGGTCCCCCAGTTGGGGCTCTGTGGTGGCAACCAATCTGTGCATCTCTCGCACATTGATGTTTCTCTCCCTCTCTTTTTCCCTCTTTCTAAAAAGGAAATAAATAACATCTTTTAAAAAAAAGTCCATTCTAGCCTAATATAAAATTTTCAATTATTCATCCAGTTCAAAGCTCTGACCTTCCCTCAGTTCAGGTGTGTTTTGTAACTCTGTGGAACAGCAAAGGTAAAGACATATGGATTAGTTTCCTCATTCACCTTATTGTACCCCTTTTCTGCTTATTCCATTGTTTTCTGATCTCTCCTGGCTGAGGACAGGAGGAGAAAGGAGTGATTTTAAAAAAGTCTTATTTGATTAGTGTTGTAGGTTCAGTGGTGGTCCCCCCTCCCAAAAGATATGTACACTTCCTAACCCTAGGAACCTGTGAATGTGACCTTATTTGGGGGGGGGGAGGGGGGTGTCTTTGAAGATGTAATTAGTTAAAGATCTCAAGATGAGATCATCCTGGATTATCCAGTCCAGGCAGGCACTAAATCCAATGACAAGTGCCCTTATGAGAGACAGAAAAGGAAGAAACACAGAGGACAGAAGAGAAGGCCAAGTTCAGACAAAGATGGGCATTGGAGTTAGGCAGCCACAAGCAAAGGAACTCCTGGAGCCACCAGGCCCAGAAGCAATGAGGGATTTCCTCCTAGAGCTTTTCGGAAGGAGACCTTCCCCCCACAGAGCCACAGAGCTGACAGGCTGGTGCCATATCTGAGACTCCATCAACCTGGCTAACACTGTTTGCCCTGCCTTGGAGATCCCCTGAGACTCTGCCCCTACCCAACTTACAGGCCCACCCAAGCTGCTTTTCCATATGAATGGCTGGTCTTGGCTCATGCTTCACAACTTCCTAAATCCTCTCAAACAAGCAACAGCTGGCTTCAGTGAGCCCCCAGCCCCCATACCTCTTGCTAAGTGGCCCCAGGCCTGGCACTAGCAGCAGCCAGCCTAGATTCACAGCTTGGCTTCACTTGGGAATCTCCAAGCCCAGCACAAGTAGTAGTCATCTCAGTTTGCTTTATAACTCACGAAGGGTGTCCCCAGACAAAACACAGGTGGGGGTTGACCTTGGCCTGCACCACCCAGGAAATCCCAGGGCCTGCACACCCAGTGGACAGCTACAGACCATGACAGAGCTCCACCAACCTGCCCCTGCACAGCTGATCCTCCACAGAAGGCAGAGGGTGGTGCTCAGTGGTCACAGCCAGTCCTTGCAGCTGACTGGCCTGGGTAAATCCCTCCCATTGACCTACCAATAGCAAACAAAGCTCAACTGCAAGAAGAGGGTGTACTCAGCCCACATGAAGGGCGTACCAGCTTGGGCAAAGAGGAGGCTGTACCACTGGACCCTGTAGGACACCTACTACATTAGGCCACACTACCAAGACACAGAGTCAAAGCAGCTCTACCTAATACATAAAAATAAACATAGGGAGGCTTTCAAAATGAGGATACAAGTAAACATGGCCCAAATGAAAGAACAGATCAAAACTCCAGAAAAAAACTAAATGAAATGGAGATAAGCAATCTATCAGATGCAGAGTTTGAATCACTGGTTATAAGGATGCTCAAGGAAATTATTGAGGACCTCAGCAGCATAAGAAAGACCCACTCAGAAACAAAGGATACACTAATTGAAATAAAGAACAATTTACAGGGAAACAACAGTAGAGTGGATGAAGCTGAGAATGAAATCAATGTTTTGGAACGTAAGAAAACAAAAAACAACCAATGAGAACAACACGATGAAAAAAGACTCCAAAAAATGAGGATAATATAAGCAGCCTCTGGGACAACTTCAAGCATTCCAACATTTGCCTCATAGGGGTGTCAGAAGGAGAAGAGAAAGAGCAAGAAATTGGAAATCTGAAAAAATAGTGAAAGAAAACTTCCCTGATTTGATGAAGGAAACAGACATGTAAGTCCAGGAAGCACAGAGAGTCCCAATTATGATGGACACAAAGAGACCCACTCTAAAACACATCATAATTAAAATGCCAAAGGTTAAAGATAAAGAGAGAATCTTAAAAGCAGCAAGAGAAAAGAAGTTAGTTACCTAGAGGGGGGTACCCATAAGACTGTCAGCTGATTTCTCAAAAGAAACTTTGAAGGCTGGAAGGGATTGGCAAGAAATATTCAAAGTCATGAAAAGTGGGGGACTTACAGCCAAGATTGCTCTACCCAGCAAAGCTAACATCTAGAATTGAAGGGCAGATAAAGGGCTTCCCAGACAAGAAAAAACTAAAGGAGTTCATCATCACCATTATTATATGATATGCTAAAGGGACTTATTTAAGAAAAAGAGGAAGATCGAAACTGTGAACAATAAAATGGCAATAAATGCATATCTATCAATAATTAAATCTAAAAAACAAACTTTAGGAGGAGGACAGTCTGCCAGTGATCCTGATGTGTGGACTGCTCCATAAAAGCTTCACCTTATTTTGGGTCTCAGGTTTTTATTTTAAAGGGAGGTCATTTCGCGACAGCAATTCATCAGAGTAGCAGGACATAAGCACCAAACTAAAAAAAAAAAAAAAAAAAAAAAAAATCACTGGTCTGTGCTGCTTCCTTGTCTTTTGTTCCTGCACCATGTAGCTTCAAGGCTCATTCTCATGGGCTGACTCTGTACACACCACCCACAGCCCTCCTTTCTTGCTATAATAACCAGAGTGTGCTGTCAGCAGGGACCATTCATCAAAACGACAGTATAAAGGATAACCATATTCATTCCAGGTCTTCTAAGTCTTCAGGGGGACACACATTTGGCCGGAGTGCACCGTTCTGATTTATAGTGCCTAAGGGAAGCATTTTCCATTTTGGCCTCATTCCCACTCCCTTCCCATAACAGCTGAACACATTGTTCTTGCTGCATCATTTGGCTCATACAATAGTTGTTGTTAGGTGTTCTTCATTTCAAACATGACTCAAACACCACCTAGGTTTCTAGGTGCTGAAGAGAACGAAAGCATCAAGTCCTTTGCCAGGACAATAGTAAATCATTTAGATTGGTACATTGACTGGAACAATTACACATACTTAATCCTGGCTGCTATGTGATAGGGCCCACATGGTAGACTTTGGTGGGTTTGGGCCAGCAGCTTTCGGCCCACTTTCTGAACAGCTCATTAGACACCCCAATGTGCCCCCTAGCTAGGGGACAGCCACATGGCCCAGCCTCGTCTGACTGCACACCCCTCTCCAGAAGGTGAATTTTGAGCAAAGTAACGTGGAGACTAACACGGTGACAGATCATTCTGGAAATGGTGGCATCCTGATGGTCATTGGCTTTTTTTCTTCACTCTGTTTATAGTCCATCCCAAGGCCGGGTCACTGCTTGTTTCACCTGCCTGCATACTTCTGCTTCCTTACTGCAACTTCCCATTGACATAAGTTAGCTGAGATCTGTTCCTGTTGCCTGCCACCAGTGAACACTAACTGGCACAGCCCCCGTCTAAATGTAGCTGAGATTCGAGGGCCATCAGAGGAGAGTTTCTGATTTTACCGTGGTGCTGAGATTGCCTTCTTACTCATTCGTTTGTATGAAGCCATCAGAAGTTGCTATTGTAAAACAGAAAATATGCCCTGGCTGCTGTGGCTCAGTGGATTGAGGACCAGCCTGTGAACCAAAGGGTCGCCAGTTCAATTCCCAGTCAGGGCACATGCCTGGGTTGCAGACCAGGTCTCCAGTAGGGGGCAGGCGAGAGGCAACCACACATTGATGTTTCTCTCCCTCACTTTCTCCTTCCCTTTCCCTCTCTCCAATAATAAATAAATGAAATATTAAAAATAAAATAAAACAAAATATTAGTCAAGGTTACAGTTGCAGCTGTTTATTCCTGACCCTCGAGTTATCTTATAAGAGTAGCTTCCCCTCACTTGTTGTAGGACCGATAAGTGTTGACAGGAAGAATGAAAGTTCTGCAAAATCTCAGGGGTGACTGAACTGAAAGAAGCATGAGTTCGCTCACAGGACACCGGGGAAGGGAGAAATGGAGCAAGTGGGGAGCAGCAGATGCCCAGGACAGTCCTTTTAGACGGTAGCAGCCACGCACATGTGCACACAGGCTACCACAAGGGGGCACTGCTGGAACTCCGAGAAGGGGTCTGAAGAATGAATGGTGCAAGCGGAAAGTGTCTCACCTTCAGCAGGAGAGCAGTGTGACTGCAGCGTGGTCTCATGAGGAAAAAGATTTTTAAAGGACCGGTGATGGGGAGGAGGTGATGATAACTGCAACAGAGGAGGTCAAAAAACTGTGAGGCCAGGACCCTGGATGGGTCATTTGTGCAGGTTGGTTGATAACACGGCTAGGAAGGACAGAGGGCTGTAGAGCTACCTAACGGCACCTCCGATGAACAATGGCTTTTACATGGGACATGAGAAATAAGAGATGGTAAACAAGAGTAGGGCGTGAAAGCTGCTGCCTTCAACTCCACACCCTGACGTGTGTGCAGTGTGAGAGGGTGAGTGGCAGTCAATTGATAAGGCTGCAGGGGTAGAGGAGGTTCTGGGACAGAGCTCAGTTCCGCTAAGGTTGAAAGATGGAGGAAGACATCATTAGCACGCATTGAGGTGAAGCAGAGTTTGTTTACCAGACCATGGGGTATGTGTGATGGGGGAGGGGCAGAAATAGTGGGAGTTAGTGTCCAGAAGGGAAAGCCCATGAGAGTGTGCGGATGAGCCAGTGGGAGAGGGTGGATGGAGGACCCGGGGGCTTTGCACCCTGGATGCTGTCCAGGGTCAACAGTTCTAGGAGCTGTGGCGGAATCGGCTGACCTTAGGTTTCCTCAAAGGAGGCAAAGTTTGATTTGGTGCTGGTGCAGGCTGGAGCTCCATGACACTACGGGCTGTTGATTGCGCTTTAAAACAATCTGCTGGCATTTAAGGGTCTAAGAAGTCAGTCCCCAAGACCATATGCTCTTGGTGGAAACGGCAGAAGCAGCCTTCAAGAATCGGAAGGGCGGTCACCTGGGTCCGGATTGTGCCTTGTTCCAAATCCTAGGTGGGCCAAGAAAGGATTTATGTCTCTTTCACCTCATACAACGTGGAGCAGTGGCCAGTCTGGGACAGAGGCAGAGATGCCAGACTGTCATTGGTGACCCAGGCTTCCCCCAGCTAGGCACTCCTTCGTAGAGTGTGGCCCTTGCCCTCATGGCCACAACGTAGAGCACCTGCCTTCACAAGCACATCGAAGGCAGGAAGAAGGGGAAGAGATATGGCAAAAGTGGGCCCCCAGCAAAGACCCGTCTGTAATGATCCTTCCTGTAAGCCTCACCGATGCTTCAGTGGACTCCTCCAACTGAAAGCGATTTTGAGAAATGAGTCTTTTAGTTGAGCCCGTTGCCCCCTAACCCCCAAATATATTTATATGTGGTTATATTAGTAAGGAAAAGAGTGAGAATGGATATTGGGTAGGTAACTAGAAGTCTCTGCTTCAGATATAGAGAAACAGGAAATATTATTAATCCATCCAACGTAGCTCAGCTTCACACATTCATTTTCTATCCAGAAAGGAAGTCTTCTTCAGATTCCACCACAGTGTTCAAAACCACATGCATCAGTTAGCTTTCACTGTGTTACCGGGCACCCCCAATCTTAATGTTTTAAAACAACCATTTTAGTATATCTTACAGTTCTGTGGGCTGATTGGATGTAGCTGGACAGGTCTTCAAGTGATCTCACTTGAATGCTGTTTGGGGGCTTTCTATAACTACTAGTTATCCAACAGATACAGCTACAGTCTTGTGTAGAAGTAATTGCTTCGCACTAAAGAAAAACAATGTTTCCTCACCCCTCAAGAGTTTCAGTATAAAAAAACTTTAAGAGTGAGACTACAAATTTTAAAGATTAATAAGTGAACCACCTTCTCTCTTTCCTTCCTCCCAGGGTCCAATGCCTTCACTGCTTTAGGGGACAGAAAGCAAATATCTAGAGAACCTTTTATTTGGAAGCTATCTTGGAGCAATTTGTGACTCAGAATCTTAAAGCAGAATATCCACTCATCCTCAGAGAATTCACTCAGGATTCATTACCACACAAAGCTGTTCTTGAATTTGGAGGAAAAGAAACAGAAAAGAAGGTATCCATCTTTCTTTCGAGTCCTGCTACTTGCTTAATTTAGTTTTAGGTTCTCTAAGGCCTTGAATTCAACAACTTATGCTAATTTGCATTGCAGTTATGAGGCTTAATAAAGTAATCATGTGTTCCCATAATAGATAAGAATTTTAAGAATGTTTAAGAATATAAAGTATTCCCATAGAGAAAGAACAAAAAAACCATGCTTTCCAGCAAAGCAAATCCATACACACAACTAAACACAAAATCAAATAGCCACAGTTCCTTACTTAGAAAAAACTTAAACCATGAGACAAGGTGATTATTTGGATACTATTATTACAAAGAGTTTAAATACACAAGTTTGGCTACAGAAGATCTGGTTAAGCCACTTAGGTAAAAGTCTATCTGTGATGTCGTAGTTTCTAAGATGTGCCATAAAAGCCACACAGTCAAACATTTATCTGTTTTGGTTTTTTTTTTTTTTTTGTAACCGTACAAATGTTGTATAGAAAGGTTCATTAACACATGTAGACATATCAGATACATGGTGGGGGGGGGCTGAACTAACATTTTCACATGTTCTCAACACAGAAATGGGTTTAAAGCAAATACTGATGCATCTCCATAAGAAAGACATCTTACAACAATGTTTGTGATGGTACATTGCAACTTTTCAGTTTGCATTTTTAAAATAGAGGGGCACCTGTGATGTAAAATCAAAAAACAGACACGTGACATCAAAAGTCAAATATAAAGATACAACAGACAACAGCGGCATTTAAGCAGCCACGGATGACAGGCCGTCGGGACACAAGCCGGACACCAGCACGACACCATCTACTGCAATCTCTCCGGTGCTGCCCTTGCCACGTTCTGCTTCAAAAATGATCTAATAATGGAGAGGGGATAAAAATTACTTCAGAATATTCAAAACAATGATACAATCAGACTCTCTAACAGCTATTAAGAGGACTAACCTCATGTGTCCCTATTGCACAGAAACAGGCTTTGACACTGAGCAGTAGGAACATATTCTATTTTTCCACGTGGCAGCTGTCTGTGCTGGGTGAGTGATGTTCAGAGAAAACTGTAACACCTAAAAGAACCTGGAAACCCCTGTAAAGCTCAGCAGGGTAAAGTTTAGGGAGAAATTTTTGAATTCTCACTGCAAAAATAAAAGAATATGGTTTTCTTAAAAAAAAACTGCCCTGTGAACATCTAATGCAAAACTATATAGTTGAAAGGGAATTATTTTGGTGCATTTAGATTTTGGTAGTTTATAATAACATAGTTATTGTTCTTAAACTATCGATTCACGTATTCAGAAATTATCTGGCATGTCATTGCTTTCATGTGTTGAGAAATGTATCATAATAGGTTGTAATCACTTTTATCTAAGACATCTATTAATAATCAAGAGAGAAGCAAACTTCTTTATATTTTAGAAATTTCTACCATATAAAGAACAGAAGATGAATACTAAAAAGACCTTATCTTCAAATTGGATACAAAATGACAGGGGTGACTCATTTAACAAAATTAAAGATATACAGTGCCCTGGCTGATGTAGCTCAGTGGATTGAGCATGGGCCTGTGAACCAAGGTATCACGGTTCAATTCCCACTCAGGGCACATGCCTGGGTTGCAGGCCAGTTCCCGGCAGGGGACGCATGAGAGGCAACCATACATTGATGTTTTTCTCCCTCTCTCCTTCCCTTCCCCTCTAAAGATAAATAAATAAAAATGTTTACAAAAAAGATATACAGTGACTATTTTATATTCACTTATTCACCTAAAATATTTCCAAAGAAATATTATTAAAATAATTTTTTGCTGAATGGTGTGTATAAGCTTCTTCAATTTTGTAATGTTTTAACAATAGCTCATGTTACTTTTATAATCAGAAAAAGACACCAAAATATTTTTAATTCAATAATTACGAAACTAATAACAGTTCAAACTTATGAAGCACCTATTTAACACCACTTATTGTAAGGAGTAGCAATAAAAAGGGTAATATGCCTAGTGTGCTTTTTAATTCTTTAATTCTCACTATCAGACATAAGCAGATCAGAGGATGGCAAAATTATTCTGATTCAAACATGACTAAGGTTACCCTGAATCAAACAATTTAGAAAGAAAAGAATAGTTAATTTGGAGGATGTTATTCTTTAAAATGCCACACACATGTCCTTCCCTCAAAATGAATTCAACAACATGTACTGCGCTTGTACTGTGGATATAAATACTCAAATATGTATTCATGTGGAAAGTAAAATGCAAAATGTGGAAGCGTTGATGTTACTGTGGAAGGATTACGAATCTTTAATTTTTTTTCGATAAAGTGATTTCCCTTTGTCTTTTCTAAACTTCTTAAAAACGAAATTCAAACTTGCAGCAAATTGGCCTTGTAAAGGAAGGTCCTTCACGGGTCATGCTCACAATACCAGCGTGCAACTATTCACCATCCCCAACAGCATCTCTGTCCTGCTTCACAAATAATCATGGGACAGTTTTCCAGGAGGAAGTGATTTTAGGCTCGATGTCATCACTGTCCTAATCTCCCAGGATCTCCGAAGAGAGAAGGGGGAGACTCAGGGGACAAATGGGGCAAAGGGAGACTGTGACTGCCTGGTCTGCTCTCTGTTGTCCCCAAGCTACTGGGGTTCATTTTCTTGAGAACTGCTGCAGACAAGTTATCACCAAGCAGCAAGTGATAGTTCAACCGGGAATAGGAATTTCATCCTCTCCTAGTCTCCTCTCAGGAAGGAACAACTTTCAGAAAGATGTCCTTCTGAGTATTTTTCAAAATTAGTAAGTCAGCCCTGGCTGGTGTGGCTCAGCGGACTGAGCACTGGCCTGCGAACCAAAGGGTCACCAGTTCAATTCCCAGTCAGAGCACATGCCTGGGTTGTGGTCCAGGTCCCCAGTAGGAGGCGTGTGAGAGGCAACCACATTGCTGTTTCTCTCCCTCTCTTTCTCCCTCCCTTCCCCTCTCTCTAAAAATAAATAAAACAGTTTTTTTTTAAAAGTAGTGAGCCGAAAAGCAGACCTCTAGGTGGGTTAACAAGGGTGGGCAGGTCCAGACCTTGAGATATGGTGTCCTCTGCATCGCTGAGATCCCTAACTGGTACTCCTGGATAACTAAAAATAAGTGTCAGGATAATTAATTGCCATCCTAATTTGTGTTGGTATGTAACTGCATTTTTCCTTATCCTGGTACAAAAATATTAGGCAGGCTTCTTACGTTGTCTTTGAGAAAGGGCATTTGGGATATAACAATTGAAAGCAGATTTTTCTACAAGACAATTCCTTCCACAAGCTCAGCCTCCTTGAGTAGACGATGCCCACAGAAGGTGGAGCGGCCTTGGGTTCCTGGGAGATCGGCTCTAAGTCCTTGGAATAGTCTACCTCCTCAGAGCATCCTTGGCCATGCCGGGCAAATTGATGGGATTTACGGTGGGGCCTTGAGTCCCGCAAGTATCAGCCTGACCTCTGGAGAAGCTAGAGTAAGTAAGGTCAGCCACAGGGTCGGTCATGTGGGCAGGCCGACCCCCAACAAAACCCGACACCACCAAGGCATGGGTGAGTGTCCCTGGTGGGCAATACTCTGATGTGCACATTGTCACGCATCATTGCTGAGAGAGTTAAGAGCGCTCTCGCTCTCGCTCTCTCTCTCTCTCTCTCTCTCTCTCTCTCTCTCTCTCTCTCTCTGACTCTGCTAGTAAAGGATGACTATAAGCTTGTGTCCAGTCTGGCCCAGACTCTGCCCTCAGTCCATATTCTTCCACTGTGACAAACTGTAATCATGAATGTAACAGTTTTTCTGAGATCTTTGAGTCCTGTGGCGTCACAGAATGTGAGGGTGCTTATGGGGCCTCCGGACCACAGCCACTTAAAATATGACCTTCTAGTTTTCATTCCTTGTGAGAAGCGCTGGGCATAGAATGAATGAGCAAGATGTTCTTTTACGCATTAAGGAATTTATAGCCTGGTTCGGAAGGGCGCTGGTGAGAGGGGCTTGACACACAAACAGACCGTTCCCCCCGCAGCGCGGTATTTGTGCACCTGACAAGCATTATCACTAGCTGTGCTGATTCATCACCTTGCCTAGTTTGCTCCAGGATATAAGCTCTTCAAGTGTAGGGGAAAAGCCTTATTCGCCTTCGCAGTCCCAGTGCCTAGGTACTTCAGGAAGTGTTTTGTTCATTAGATCATTGAAACTAATGTCAATGTCTAGTGGAATACTCTTTTTCCACTTACGCGTCTGGTAGCGTCAGTGCCTTGATATAACTGAACTTTGCCGGTCTTCCACCTTTCATCCTCACTCTTGGTCTCCTCCCATGCCAGGGGACTATTCCTGTTTCTCACCAACACTCGAAGTGTCCCTACTTTGTCTCCGGCCAGCCAGTAATGAAAGAGCAAACAGAAGTTGCTTTGGGGCTGCAGGTCCGGGAGGCGAAGTTTCAACCGGCCGACGTCCTTCTCATGGCCAGCCAGGGCCGGAACTGCCATATAGTAGCCAACAGCTTTAAGAAAAGAAAGATGCACAGGTAACAAGGCCATGGTAAAGGGTATGGCTAGAGTGTATAAAATAGCTACAAAGAAAGAATGGTAGCCTTCTATAGGGGAAGCTGAAGTTCTTTTCATTTCAAACATACGAACAAAATTTTCATGCTGAAATAGACGTCAGCAAATTGTGGAGTTGAAATCCTTTTTTGTGTAGAAGAGGCAACTGAAGGTCAGAGAAACTGAGGAACATGTTTACATTCACAAAGCTTGGCAACAGCAGATACGGGGTAAGAATCTAATGAAATGATCCCTTAGCACTGTAGGTAATTTGTAGTTGATGGAGAGATTGTGCTCCAGAGCTTGGCTTTTTGAACTTCAGAATGAACTTCAGAATTTCCCACTGAATCAATGATATGTATGATAGCCAGCTCTTTAGGCAGGTCCATAGCATGGTATGTAATCCACAACATACCTGAATCTATACTAACAGTTTCATGGAGCTCAACCACCACGTGTAACATATCATTTCAACTTCGGATTTAAGATGAGAGGAACACATCCTCTGTTCCTAAGCGTCCATCTTCTGGGTATCTTTTAATCGGTGATAGTAGATGTTTGTTTATCTCCCATCTCCTGATTGTGGCTTTGATGGACTTGGGCAAGAACTCATTGAGTGGGGTCTGCAGAAGTAGGTAAGAAAGACGGACCCCTGTAGAAGCTCAGAGGAAGACACTGGGGTGGGGTGGAGTCTCCTGGTGGTGCAATTCCTGGAGACACTTGGGGACCCAGGCTGACGTGGCCTTAGTGTTCACCGGACTCAGAGACTGTCCGGTCTTCTTAGTCAGCTACTAAAGTTGCCAGACTCAGCAAATAATAATACAGGATGCCCAGTGGAGTTCGAATTTCAGATAAACAACATGCCTGAGAGATATGAAAAAGTATTTGTTGCTTATCTGAAATGTACAAATCCTATGATTTAGCTGCTACCTCTACCAGCTACATTCTCTCTCCCGTGACCCACTGTGGCAGGTTTCTCTTTCTTTCCCAGCTAAAACCCTCTTCAATCCATCTGTGAGATTTTATCTCTTTAATGATGTTGATTTCTCCCATGGTTCTTTTTTCTATTTAACTCTGTAGGCAAAGACAAGCCCGCCTATAGACAGAGGTGCAGAAGGGACGGAAGTATGGTTTGGGTGATGCAAACCCCAGGGTCTTTTGTGAATCGGGTGTTTGTAAATAGGGGATTTCCCACTGGTGGAAATCCCAATGTAAGACACGGCTGACTCTGTGAGTGGTGGAGATACTGGAATAACCTAACAGGGGTGTCCAACCTTTTGGCATCTCTGGGCCACACTAGAAGAAGAGCTGTCTTGGGCCACACATTAAATACATTGAGAAATGTAATCACAAAAAAAATCTCATCATGTTTCCAGTAAATTTACGATTTTGGGTTGGGCTGCATTCACAGCCATCCTGAGCCACATGCAGCCCGCCCGCCACAGGTTGGGCACCCCTGACCAGGGACTCCTGGTGTGAGACGGCTCTGGTAGACATACATTTGGCGATTCCATGGTGTTAGAAAGGAGGAACTCAGGTTAGCTATGACAAGATAGCTTCTCCAAATATGGATGCTCTGGACTGGTTAAACTTGCCCTGTGCCCACCCTGATTCTTTAGCGGTAGTTCCAAATTGCCGCGTGGGGTGCATGCCCTCCACTGTAATCTCAAATTCTAAAAGGAATTTTTGTTAGGACATATCCAGGTTTCCTGATTGCATGTGAGGGCTTGAAGGAAAAAACCTCAGGCAGGAAGGAATTAGTCTAGATGGAGGGTCTAGAAGACGGATCTATTAACAGAGGCGTGAGCCTGTACATCCCCCAGAAAACAATTTGTTTGGTAAGAAACTGGAGTCCTGGAAGGTATAACAATTGTCTCTAATTATATTATAACCCTCAGGAGACAGGGATTCGATGTATTCTCCAAATGTGCTCTGCCAGCTGAACCATCTGCCCAAAACGAAAGCTAGGGCCCCCCATGAGTGTTCAGGTAGGCCGTGGAACGTAGGCAGGTTGGAGCTGAGGCCGAGAAATGTCCAGGGTTAGGTGGAAAGAAAGAAATCCTCAAGGAACAGAAGGGAAAGTTCAGTCCAGGAGTTCACACCAGGTGGCTGATTTGATGCTCATGATGGTTTTGATGCTCTGGGAGGTACTCTACTAAAATCCCAGGTTTAGGTAGAGATCCTATTTCCTTTCAAGATTTGTTCCTCACTGTCCCAAACAGACATACAAACAAACAAACAAACAAACAAACTACAGAGCACCCTAGGTGGTTAACTGGGGGGGGAGGAATAACTTCTTTCTACCTTTTCTGCAGTACTCTTACATCTCACATGAATGCCAATGTCTCTCTCAGCAGCAGGAGAGTGAAGGCGGGTTTGCTGGAGCATCCTTTGTGGGGGTAGGGGGTTGAAAGAGAGATTGAGGAGGAGAATATAATATGCTGAACCAAGTTAGTCATTCATCTGGGGACACTTGGGAAGGGCTAACAGCTTCCAAACACAACAACCAACCCTGACCTAAAAGCGATGGGAGTACGAACCCCTCCCATCGCTGGACAGCTTTCTTTACCTGAGCCATATTGTAGAACATGAAATAGCGAAATCTAAATACCATTATCTTCGCCTGCAGGACTCCAGTCAAAGTCATCCTCTACGTCCTGTTTCCAGTCACAGACCCCATGGTCGAAGCTGCAGTCAACTGAGATGTTTAAATCTGCTAAGGGAAAGAAAGGGTGCATTTCATGATCATTAAGGACATTAGACACATGTCTAACATTTGGAGCTTTGGAAGGCAATGCCATGTTTTCAGTTGTAGAGAGTTTAGCAAAGCTACTCCATGCTGTTGCATTGGTTGGGCTCCGTTTTGTTTGGCCGAGCAGCCTGTGGGGGCTTCAAACTTACACTAGCCCTCGTGCAAGTGCATGCCCTGTCAGGGGGTCCAACCCTTTGGCATCTCTGCGCCACACCAGAAGAAGAAGAGCTGTCTTGGGCCACACATTAAATGCACTGTAACACGTAATCACAAAAAGGTCTCATAATGTTTGAAGTAAATTTACGATTCTGTGTTGGGGCCCGCAGACCTCAGGTTGGACACCCCTGCATAGCCTGCAGTGTCACAAGTAAATGCAAGTTCCTGGTATGACTTCTCCAACAGCCCTGGTGACAAACACTCCCCCCTGCCTCCCAGGGCCTTCCCCTTAGGTAAGACCCCTGTTGGAGCTTACCAAATGTCTCAGCTTGTGGGTTTGAATCAACCAAGCCTGCCCTTGCTTGGGAACCCCAAAATGCTGCACAAATGGACCCTAACAAAGGCATGTGCCCCAGGTCCTGCCTCTTTCTCTGTAAGTAGCCCGCCTTGACCTCCCCATGTGGCCTTGTACTTCCTCCAGAACCTACCAGCGGTAACTTCTCCATCTCAGTTTCTTTTGCGGTCTTTTGCTGAACCCTGGGGCTCTACTTAACAAATAATTTAACAAAAATCGTAACAACAGGCCAGCACACACACACACACACACACACACACACACACACACACTGCTGTTTCCCTCACTCTTCTTTCTTCTAAGCCCCTATGCCAATGAAGATATTTTCTTTCTAGCCCCAGTGTGAAAACCAAAAGATGCCAGGCACTACTTGCATCCAGTCTTCAATATTCTTTAGACAGTGCTATCACCAGTTTGAGGAGTTGAGGCTGCCAGCCCGCAGAGAGCACCACATAAATTTTTCACTTGGTTTACAACTGTGGTGGCATGTGTGTCCCCAGACCCTTCCCTTCCTCAACATGCAGGAAACCAGGAATGTAAACGGGGACAATGGAATAGTGTAAATAAAGCCAAGTACTCCTCAAAGAGAGAAAAGCCAAGGCTTTTGTTCCTTGAGCACAATAGTTCACTTGTCCAGCACTTTACGGTTTGCAAAGTACTTTCAAATATATTCTCCAATTTAATCCCTATCACCCTTGAAACAGAGGCTGTTGGAGCCACACCAACATCTGTCCCAGGTGCACGTCTTTCTACTGCAAACACCCACCACTGTCTGCATGGAGATACTCTGGCTGGAGCAGGCTATTTCTGCAGGAGACTCCTCAACCAGTGATGGGCAGGCCCTGGATAGATAGCTCCATTTCTTTGCCTTTGGGTAGGACCACTAAGTGCTGGGACTGGACACAGACCTTAAGTCAGACTGAACTCCAGGTTCTCTCCAGTCCTGCAGAGGGTCCACCTAGGACAGAGGTCCATTTGCCTTGGTGGTGCCCTTCCCTGCTTTCATGGAAGGCCAGGAGCACCAGGAAATTAACACCATCCTGGGAGCAGCCTTCAATCAATGTCAGCTAGGAGTTGGTATATAAGTACCACAGCTCCCTTGCCCCTCCAGTAGGACAATTCTGAGCTGCATGTTCTGCACTGGCTCCCAGACTTCCCCAACAGGATTGAGCTCCAGTTACCTGGAGGAATCTTGCTTGAGAATGCACCCTGTGTTGCCTCCTGGTCTTCCCCGTCTCAACTCTCCCCTCCAAACCACTGTTTCCTGGGCTCATCTCCCACATAAACCACTGCACACAGACTCTTGTCTCAGGGTCTGTTTCTGAGGGACCTCGCCTAACGCAGCACCTCGGAGAGGAGTGCTGCTCTTATTCCATCTTATTTATGCATGAAAGCAATGAGGCAGCACAGGTCTACGCGACTTGCTCAAGGTCAACAGCAAGTGGAAGACTTTGCGTGCCCACTTGAGTCTTTTAGTTGAGACTGAGCGCTCCAGAACACCTTACTCATGGACTCGGAAATCACAGGGTCACATGCTCATAGGCAAAACTGGAAACTTTCTGTATTTCATTAAGGATCATGTAAGAAGAGGTAACATATGAAACCCGGTAGGTTTGGGGATCCAAAGAGGACGCAAAAACTTTATCAACGTCACTTAGCAAGTGTAAAGTGCAGCTGGGGCAGAAGTTCTGAGCACCTAGAGAATGTAGCTTATTACCTGAACTATGAAACATTTTCTTCCTAACCAAGAACATGGGTGATAAGATGGTTGATGCAGATAATTTTTTTAAAAAAGGAACACTTACTTCCCTGGCTGCTGTGGGTCAGTGAATTGAGCGTGGGCCTGCGAACCAAAGGATCGTGGTTCGATTCCCAGTCAGGGCACATGCTTGGGTTGTGGGCCAGGTCCCCAGTAGGGGACAGTCAAGAGGCAACCACACATTGGTGTTCTTCTCCCTCTCTTTCTCCCTCCTTTCCCCCTCTCTAAAAATAAATAAAAAGTAAAATTAAAAAAAAACATAAAAAGGAACACTCAGGAGAAATATTGAGGAAAACAAGGTGACTGTAGGAGCTGAGTCAGGGGTCATTAGTTTTGGGGTTTTAGAAGAAGCTTCTCGGATTAATTGGGAGAACTGAACTAGAGAAGTAGTTTCTTCATGGTGGGGACTGCCTTATAAAGCAAAGGGATGAAGTTGGAGAATGTACTCATGGGGCCAGTGCAAAAGGGAATCAAATTAGCGCAAGCTTAGGACATGTACAGTGGTAAGTAAAAGTTTGAAAAGGAAACAGAAGATCAAGGAATTCACATTTCTACTGATTACAAAGGCAAATATACAAGTAGGCTGCTCCCTGATGTCTTTGTGCAGATGCCATGTATAATTTGTCATGGGTTGTAAAAGTGCTAAATACACTCAGAGTATTAGGGATCATGACTCAGAAATTCCAGATTATGAGGCTTTGATAGATTGATCCAAAAATGGTCTGATTTTGACCCCTGTCTATATTCACGCTCTTTGCAGTACGGCTGCATAGCGCCTTCCCAGTATTTGAGTCTGGGCTGGCCTTGCGACTTGGCTTGGCAGATAGAATATGGTGGAAGTGAGGTTGGGCCAGTTCTGGGCCTAGGCCTCAAAAGGCCTGTGTGCCTCTGATCTCTTTCTTGTTCATGAGAACAAACTTGGTTAGCCCGTTGGAGGATGAGAGACCACATGGAGTAGAACCAAGACAGCCCAGTTGTCTGAACCGAGGCCCCAGGCATCTGAGGGAGCACAGCTCACATGAGCAAAGTCACTGAGCAGGCCCACAGTTGACCGCAGACACATGGATGAGCCCCACCCAGGCCAGCTCAGATGAACGGAACTGCCCAGCCAGTCCACAGACTCATACGCAAAAATATTTATTGCTGTGGGCCACTGGGGGTTTGTGGTTGTTTGTTACGCACCACTATTGTGGCAATTGGTAACTGACTGGCGCAGGTACTATGGATCAGATTTTAGTACATGGTGATTTTCAGATTGTGGGCCCTTGGGTGTTAGAGTTGAAGCAAATGAGGCATTTTATCCCACCTGCATACATGCAGTCTGCCTCGGCTCTTCACTCTCAGGGTCCGGTGGGAGTGGCGGAGAGGAGAAGACAGGCTTACTATATCGTAATCATTGGTATTAATTAGGACCTATTATTTTCACACTGGTACTGGGTGTCATGATGTAACGATTTTTCCCTTGGGTGTTTAGGAAAGAAGCGGTGACTCATCAACAATCATCTCATCCTATGAAGAAACAAAAATGGCACGGGACTGCGTGAGAGAGCATGTACCTGGAAAAAGGGTTATTTACCTTTGTGTTCCAGTCTGGATGGTATCGCTTTTCTTTGGACCAGAACCAGTCCCAATTCACCCGCTTCATTCACCCTAGGGGCTAATGGAGAAGATGTGATCAGTTAGGAACCACCCGAAAACCCCACATGCTTAGAAGGTATGATTGAATGACTGAACAAAGAGGGTTTTATCACATGTTCTACGGACAGCGCATGTCAGAGCACTGTCCCCTAACATTTGCAAGGCGCTCACTTGGGTCCAGTTTCCTCGTCCAGAACATGTTTTTCCAAAGGCTACCCCAGTGGACCTAAGCATCTACACTAGTAACATGTTCCTCCTCACCAGGTTTTGGACACCCGCTTTTGTGAGACTTTCACTCTCTATTAGGGGAGATGATTTGTCATCGGCACACTAGTTCCTGGATGGGTGGGCCTGCGTCTACTTCTCACGTGCTTAAATCCAACAGCCATGGAGCCAAGAACAGACATGGCAAAATATAGAGGGAGCAACAGCTGCCCAGAGAGAATGAAATGGCAAGTCTCAGGGTGGGGGATTCAGAGTGCATTAGAACCCATCCTGGAGGGGCTGGGACTGATGGTGGGTCCTGCGGATATCCAGTTCACGGAGAAAACTGAAGCTTAAGCTCTATCATAGAATTTCCTTCCCCAGGATGGTCTACTTTGGCTTTTAAAATCATAACCACATGGCGGTGAAATTCTCCTTTCATGCAGTGGGCCTGCAGAAGGTACGTTCAAGAAGGAAAAATGTGGAGTTTGGCAGATCCACCAGGTAAGGCTCTCTCCGGTTTGCGGGCTGCACCACCTGCAGATCTGGGCAGCCAGCCAGACAACTGTGCCTGCGGGACAAGCAGGCCGCCCTTGCTGGGAGTGCGAGGAGAGGGTCTATGTCAAACAGGAACCAGCACCCCAGGTAAGGGGAAGGGATCTACGGTCTTTGTTTCCCATAGGCGCAAATTTGACTTCGTACCTGTGGAAGATGTTAGTTTCCCAACTTTATAAGGAACCCTGCTTCTTAGGACTTCAAGTTCAACCCATTTTACTCAAGGAGTGTGGGAGACCCTTCTGCGTGGCGTGGGCCCAGCTCCCACTTGGAGATGCACAGGACCCACCCCACAGATAGGTTCTCTCGTGGGAAATCAGGTTTGCAATGTGCCTAAGCCGATTTGAGTCTTGCTTTTGCTGAAACTCCCTCACCCTGAATTGAGACAGCAAGTGCTTACTGTAACTTCCTAAAATCCACGCTAAAACTCCCCAGTATGGAGTATAACCGGCTCAACCACTTTTCCCCTTTTCATTTGCAAATATCCTTCTGTGATGTGATTAGCGGCATCATCTCCCTTGTTGTCTGTAAAAGGTAACCCCCTATAGCGAACTTGTGCATAGTAAATGAGGACTATCATGTAATGTGACCAGAAACAAAATAAAGGCCTGTCATGGTGGAGGCTGTGGCTTTTGCTCCCCTTGAGAGAAAAGCCATGCCGTCCTTTTTCCTCCACTGGACTCAGTAGTCCGTGTGTATGTCTCATTTCATCCATAATGACGCGGGCACTGCAGGTGGTGTCTGCGTCAAAGGAGTGAAACTGTCTTTTCTTCTTGAATTTCCCAGGGAAATCACAGTTCGTTTTTCATAAAATGGATACAATAACAAAAATGATACTCACAAAACACATCCCCCCGAAGGCTTTGCTCCTGCTCCACATGGTTCTTCAGGGCTGCCTCATCTCCTGTGTCTTCCCCCAGCCTCTGTTTCTTTCTCTCCTCAGTCTCCGTGTTTCCTCCATTCGGGTTCCCATCTCTGTCTTCAGAAATACCGTCTTCAGAGGCGAAGGGCCACAGGTTACCCTTAGGGGCGGGAGTCCCAGCAGGTTCTGCGATGACATTTTTCATTTTTACCTTCTTTTTCATGCTGTTTTTGTGAGCCAGCAACTTCTTGATTCTGTCTTTGATGGTGCTGGGTGCTCTGAGGACTTCCTTCCCAGACTTTTCAGGGATAACTAAAACAAACAACAGCAGGTCAGAAGTCCCATCACGGCCGATAATTGGATAACTCACAAAAAAACAGAGCATTTAAAAAGTGTTAAAGTGCAGGAAATGAATGCTTCCAGAATCAACTGGCGTGAAGCTCCACCCTTTGATATTTTCAGAACTATATTTGCAACTGTTTTCAGCAGTTCCCATGTTATGATAGTATCTTAATCACCTTTCCTTAGAGGACAGTCTTTTGTTTTGCTTCAGAGACTACGGTGATCAAGTACCCGCTCCCACCACGTTGGGCTACAGGTTCTAAGGTGATGGGTTTTCCCGGGTCCTCTAATATTTCCGCTTTCACACAGGTAATCTCCAAAGCTGGTGTTGTCTGGGTAAGCCCTGTAGATTTGTGCAAACTTGCTGTTCAAAGTTTATAGCCATAGCATTAGTCTGACCCATATAAATTGTCAATAATGGGCCACTTGTGACCTGCAAAAATGGTCATTGATGGTTCAATGTGCACATACCAAATTTTTCTTCCTTGTTCTTTCTCCATTTTGAATTTCTTAATCTCGATCCACTATTACCAAAAGTGAAATAATTTTATTTACTGAATAGTTATGAAGAGGCTTCTACATTTACTGTTTTATACTCACTTCCTATTTCTCAGCACTAAATTAAATTGTTTTAAAAGTGCACCTCTAGATGGGTTGGGTCAGGGGCCCTTGGGGGGAAATGTTACTGTAGAAAAAAGGTCATTTAGTCCAACACCTTTGTTTTCTACGGGAGGCCACTGGGTCACATTCAGTTACTTGCCCAAGGTCACTCAGATACCCAGGGACAGAGCTAGCGTTTCAGGGTGAAGCAGATGAATGACTATTTTCCAGTCATATTTCCATGACAGGTTTATTCCTGCTTTAGGGTTAAAGGTTACTTTTCTCTAGACTGGTTCAAATTCCTCGAGATCTACAATCCAAAGATGCATGCCCCCTTTCCAGGGATGTACTCATGGTAATTAATACCCAACTGGTAGGGAGAAAAGTAGCTTTTAAAAAATAATACTGATCTTTAAAATCAAATATATTGTCATTTTATAAAATATCTAGGCATGTGCTACTCTAAAACTAAGCAAGGAAGGGTCCAATAACCCCTGAACCAATTATTCAATTCTACTCCTTGGATATAGTTTAGAGGGAAATGAAATAAGGGCGCAGACATCAATTTCAGTCTGTGAAAAGAATACTATAAAAGAACCTGGAAATAACATTTTTCTTGGCAATGTTTTAATCTCTTCTCTTGCTCAATTCCTTCTCCGTCATTTGGCTAATTCAATCTGTTCCAAAGTGGTAGAAAAATAAACAAGGAGACATCTGCAATATCCACAATATTTTGGGCAACGAAAAGGAAAAACAAATGCTTTGAATAATATATATGTTCTTAATTAAAACGTTGCTTTTACTTTGAAATCAGTCTAACGCTGTTATAACAAGAACTACATTTCCCTTTTCAATGAAATGTCCTGGCTATTTATCAAAGTGACAGCCTGTAGTTATAGGTTCGAATCCAACTACTACTAATACAAGTAACACATCATTACTCATTTTCCTGACCCGCAGATGGCCTGTTTCAGCTTCTTTGCCAGAGGTCACATGTTGACTTTTGATTGTAATGTACTCATCAGATACAGACCTTCCCCTGGAGGCCCCACTGTGTAATTCTGTGCATGGTTCCCTGAATCTTTTCCCAGGATCCAGCATGAAAAATTGACAGGAAACACCCATTCCCTGGAAATTTCCTTTCTGCAATCAGTATCGCAGAAATAAATAAATAATGAGGAGAGGGTTTCAACCCACACCAAGCAAACCTAAACGTATGCTTTCAGTTTCTGCTTTGAAGTTTTGATTTTTCCTACTAAAAAAAAAAATCAAGCTACGCAACCTTTGTGGTATCAACAATCTCACTCCCTTAGCATGAGAATGGATGGATTTGGCTTTCTCTGGGCATTGCTGTTTCAAATTTGGTATAACTGATTTTTTTTTCTCTTTCAAATGTCTTCATTATTGCACCACCTTCTTGAGAATATAATAATGTGGCAGGAAGTTGCAGTAGGAGGCTCTTTGACACGTTGGGGGATCTCAGGCGTAAAAGTAGGGAACTCCAGAGTTTTCGGATTCACAAGGCAGTCTTCTGTAGATGAAGCTGGCAATTTCCCTGGGGGAGATTTGAGATTTCTCTAAATATTCACTTTGCCCTAAACGTCTACCTACCTGAAAATCATAACTTTAATTAGAAAAGATCACTATGACAGAGAACATCCTCCAGGGAGGAATATGACTTTGACCTTCATTCACCTGTGATTAGTTCACCAGGTGATTTCTTAGCAACTGCCAGGAGCACCGCTCCTCTCATCTGCGCTTCGGACACAGCCCTGGGAGGAGAGGCTTCATTGTGGATGAGGCATATACCACACTCTGAGATCCAGGAAACAGGAAGGGGTAAGGATGGCAGAAAAGCTAGTTGTGAGAGTGTCGGGGAGGGGCCCATGTGGAGTCTCTACCCCACAGGAGGAGCCACGGGTCATGGACACACCCATCCCATGTTAAACACATAGCCCTGGAGCCCAGGTTCCTGGGTCTGACTCCCAGCTCCCACATCTTCTAGTCATGTGCCCTCCAATCAACACTTATCGCCTTTTGCCTCAGTTTCCCCGTTTCTAAAGTTGGGATAAGAACAGGGTTTCAGGGAGGCAGAAATGAGCGAATACATGTCAGTTACCAAGATTAGCGCCTGACATATATTCGACCTGCGTTTGCTATTATTTTTAGAATTAATCACCAGAGTGTTGAAAATCTTTTACTGAGTTGAGAAACCAAATTTCCAGGCCATACCTCCAAACTTCCCATGCTTATGTTACAACTGAAAGAAAAAAAATTTTAATGGCCTGGTTGTAGCAATATGTATGGCCTTCAACACGCTCTATAGGAACTGAATTAAATCCGAAGCATATTTCTAATGACTAGGGAAGCCGCTTTTCAAAGGGAGCAATTGTTGAGTTTTGGTAAAGAAGCCACTGCCCCTTATTAGTGCATGATTATTGAGCATTTACTATATTCTGGGCTCAAGCCAAACCATTTATCTGGCCATTTATTTATTACATACAGGTTATTTCACGTGACCGTCCAAACAGTAGTAAGGGCCAGATACCATTATGTCTATTTTGCAGATGTGAAAACTGAAACACTGAAAAGTTAAAGAATTTGTTTTCAGCCCACAGGTAGTAGGCTAGGGAGCCGGGAATCAAGCTGAGATCATTTGATTCTGGAAGCCACGCTCCTGCTAACTCGATGATATAGTATCCTTTCCTAAACTGGCTGTTACTACCCAAGGTGGGTAAATATCTAACTTTCAATATTCTTACAATGAGGTATGGCTGCTGTCAAATTAAGGCCAAATTATCTAACAGTGTATCATTAACACTCACACCTATTAGAATAGCAAAAACAAACAAAAAAAATCCCAGACATCTACATTTGGGTGCTTGCTTCTCCCTCTGGGTCTAGATGACACGTAGGATGCTCTACTAAACTCCTCTTCTCTATTGTAATGTGCAGTTTGGACTTTGACAAAACCAATGAACTCATTGTAGAACACACCTGAGAGCTGTCCCACCCTGCGAGGGGGCAGCTGGGTATTTATCCATAGACTTCTGGACCCACTGCGTGTTAACTCTGGTTTGTACCTACATGGGGCTGAGCAGCCTTCTAGAAAAAGCTGGAAAGGCCCAGAGCAAAGAGAGTCCACTGTCCTGGGACTAGGGATATGCATGGAAATGTCCACCGGCCTCGCTGAAATGAGGGAGCTTCAAGGGCCTGCAGCCTGGCCCACAACAGACACCCGCCACAGGGCTGCCATGAGCCCCATTTTGGATAGGCAGAAACTGAGTTTGGAGAGAGTAAGAACCTTGCTAAAGGTCACAACCACTATGGGGCAGAGCTCAGATTTAGGTTCAGGCCTTCCTAGCTCCGGAGCCTGAGCTGTTGACTGTGACACCACATGGCCTCAGACAAGTGAGGCTGGACTGCGCATGTTCAAAGGTAGTGACCCGAAGGAACCCTTAACCACTCACTGATCCAGTATGGAAACTGATTTCCTCAGTCTCCTCTCCAGGGGCCTCTCAAAGTTAAGGCATCCCTCCCCACAACTCACCCATGCAGACCTCTGCAAAGGCAGCCAATTTCTCTTTCTTTGAATACAGTTCCAGAAGGACATCATGGGCACATCTATACAGAGGGGCAGACACCACAGCATCGAGTGGCTGGAGACTGAATGGCCGCTTAATCCCACCTCCCGCCAATGCGGGCATCCCTCCCGGGGCCCCGGGCCTGAGAGCCTGCACAGTGGAATGAACCTACTCAGTTGGGTTCCTACTCCACTCTCAGATACCTGGCAGCCGTTTTTAAGAGAGAATGTAACAACCTCCTATTGGTCTTAGTTTGCTTACGGAAGGCATATTTTGATTTCATACTCTGAAAATATTTACTGGCAGAGTTTATGCTTTTCCACACTATATATTTTTTTCTTCCTGATTAAATGCTGCCCGCCTGTTTGGGCAGCTCTTCGCAGGATGTGGTTCTATGCTCCCTTCCTTTGACTGCATTCTTTTGTACACCCTGTTCCAGGGGCGCTCAACCACAGCCCGTGGGGGTTCTGTGAACGCACTACAGGTGTGCTGCTCAGTGCCTGTTATGGGACAGACAGTTTATCTCTGCCATCACCGCGTGGCCACTCTGTCGTGTCACCGGGAGCATTGGCCACATCGCCCATGTGCCGCCATATTTGCTGGAATATTTGGGGGCTCTGCCAAAGGGCTTCATGAGAGAGTAGGGTGGAGGCAGAAAACAAATCTAGTCACCCAGTGAGCCAAAAGGGACACGACCACAGGGACTAACCTGGGTGACTTTAAACACTGTGAGACGCTATTTGTCAAGGGAGTGACATCCTTGCTGGCTTGCCTTGGGAGACCTTCCAGGGGCTCATCATGATTTCTGCTTTCCCTCTCTTTTGGGACACACAGGACTATACAGATTTTTGCCTCTGCTTCCAAGCCGAATTAATTAAGAGCTGGTGTGTGAATGTCCCTGCTTCTTTCCCTGCTGGGACAACCCTTACCATGGTACCGTAAGGTGGTGGGGCCTCTGTCAGCCTGGGTCCCTCAGTGACATGGAGAAGAAACACTTTGACAACTCTCTTTCAGACACAGCACAGGTGAGAAGTAAACGATTATTGTAGCTGTTGATAGTGGTGATATTCTCTTGTTACACACTTGGTTTATGAATTTAAGATTCACCCACCTGAGCATTAGGGAATTCACGAGCAAGAGCAAGGGGACCCTTTGTTACACACCAAAAATGTGAATCCAGGGTTGAGGACGAGAGACGAAGTGACATCAGCTTCATCATACTTTGTTTCGGTTTGCATCCTGGAGAAAGTCCCCACGTGCATGGTGAAGAACTTCTGTGGTCCCAAGCCACTGACAAGCTAGGACAGCTTGTTACTGCACCACAACGTAGCCTATTCTGACAGATACATTTGCTCACTGTCATTTGCCTTCAAATCTTATTTTCAGTATTTGAAAGCATGCTGTGACCAGAAAAAGATCTAGAACCCTTGCTATTCTTTAAACTGAGTGCCTACAACTTCCGCATTTGCATGTTGGAGATGCGGTTCGATTAGCGGAGAAGAGAGGGCTGAAGTCCAGTTAAATTTTCCAACGCTGCAGCCACAGCCACACCGGGGTCGGGGAGTGCAGTACAGATGAAGGGAGGAAAGAGACATGGAGAAAATGCTTTATCTGGAAAAGCAAACACACTGTGACCAAATGCTACTTACCCGAACACTGAAGTCCACTGCCTTTATATCCCTGCTTGCACTTGCACTTGAAAGATCCTTGGGTATTGAGGCAATTGGCATAGAGGCTGCACGTATGGGTATTCACGGCACATTCATTTATATCTAAAAACGGGAACATCCCATGAAGAAACTTGTGGTACCCGGGCATGCCGAAAGACCGCCAGCCCTTACACTCGAGCCAACCGCCCACACATCAAGTGTGGCCGCAGGACTGAGAGGCGGTCATAACCTCTGGTGCTTAGTCCCAGAGGCCCGGAGGCCCAGCCTGCCTGACACCAGGTGGGTAGGGAGTGCGTCTGTAGCTCACCACCCCCGCAGCCATCTCATCTGCTTATCAACACTGCTGAAATCTGCAAGATGTTTAGCTTGTTTCCTAACTGTGTCATCTGTCTAATTTAGCACTAAATCACAATGTGAGGAAATAAATTATATGCATGGAAAGGCTTGGAACACCTAACCAACAACAGACAAGACTGGGTAGGAACCATTGACCTCATCTGAATATGTACCTTTTGTTCCAAGACTACCAGAAGCAAGGTCAGGCCGGTCTGAGCTTGTCTGCTGCGTTTACAGTTGGAAAGGGTTCCAAATTCCACACAGGTGAGGAGTTCATTAGCCCTCTTCTCCACCCGACTTTCATGCTGTGCTTTTGTAGACAGAGGCTCACAAAATAGCCCATTGTTTTTAATTTAGCCACAAAGGGAGCTCAGATGCTGATCTCCGTGACTTTTAAAATCACAAAGATTTGTTTCCTTTGAAAGCTCTCCATGTGACTTCACACCCTGTCCTGTGGAACCTCCCTATAGGTATCTGCTTGGCAACGTGGTGTGACTGATCACAGAGCCAGCTGGGTCTGCAGTAGGGCGTGGGGGCCAAGCCCACGAGAAACAGGGATTTTACCAGCTCGTGTAGGGTGCCGTTTGTATTTGAGGACATTTGAGGGAAGGGCTGTGGAAGCTTCACAAGTCAGTTCAGAACCCAGGAACCGAGTGCTGCCCCAACATGATGACACGGGATGTGTCTTGGGATGCTCCAAGTGCAGGGTTGAATGGAATCTGACTTTTCTCCCAGCTGTGAGCTTCCACGCCATATGCACGTTTGTTACACATATCACGTGAGGAGGAGTCTGCAGGGAGCCCGGATTCCCCTTCGCTGTAGGACAGGCCTCTCCTGCATCCTATCAGGGCAACGGGGGAGCATCCAAGAGCTCCGCAAAAGCCCGGTGCTCATTGACATTTGGAATCCCTTCCCTAAGGGAAAAATATGTTATCTACGTCCATAGACAGATCCAGCCCACAGCTGACTGACATCAGAACTTTAGCAGAATGGGTTCAGTGACCCTGGAAAGGGAACATTTTAGGGAATGTGGAGCTTGAATCTCGAAAGGGCTGAAGGAGGGGACGGAAAAGACAGGAAAGAGCATGCGCCTTTCTCTCCTTCTGCCATTTTTCTAAAGCCAGCCCTGCTGGATCACTGAGATCAAGATTGAACAGGATTTGTTATTCTCCCTTTTGTCAAATATAAAAACTGCTTTGTTGTTCCCATTTTTACATATGTACTTGGACCAAGAATCAGACAAAAACAAAAGTAACCAACTTTTTTTTCAAGGCCACAAAATCACCTCAAGATATTTGTCCCCTTAACAGACCTAGACACACTGAAGTTCCTTAGTTTAAATCTTTACTGACCTGCCTTCATATAATTCATGTCATCAGAGGTCTTTAAATGCCAGAAACATAAACAATGTCACCTTTTCTGTGTCGTTAAGCTGGTCGGTACTGTAGATTGTTCAACTAACAGACTGAATTGAAATAGCTAGGGAGAGGGAAAAAGGAAAAAGTGCCACCAGATCTTACCTACACAGTCATATCGGCCACTGATATATTTCAGTTCGAAACCAACATGACATTTGCAGTAGTAGCTTCCAAATGTGTTGACACATCTTCGATTGTAGGGACAGACAGCTTTGCCAGAGGCACATTCATTGATATCTAGGATGGAGAACCAGGTGTCAGGGTTAGCAAGGAAAGCACTCTCCCTCTGAGATACACGTGCACGTGCACACACACACACATTACATGTTTGTTGAGTGAATTGATACCTTTCTAACTCTGCACGCTGCGTAGCGTATACAATTTTTTTTTTGCAAACTGAATCAGATAGCTAACACTTTAAGCAAACTGAACACACACTTACATTTTCCATGTTACAAAAGAATTACTTCCTAAGCAAGCTCCTTCAAGTCCTGCAGTATTGACCGCAATCACAGAAAGGTGCTTTCTCAAGAATGTACTTTATACATAGACTGTGGGTCAACTGTAATGATGTAACGACACAACGTCAGCAGACAACGGGCTTCCTGCCCTCTCTGCCCCTGAGAGTCATGTTACAGAGGGGCTGATAGCACCGCTCACCAAACAATTTTGGGTATCAAAGCAAAGAGATATGCTGTTATTTCAGAACTGTGCTTAAACATACAAGTTGGTGCTGGAATGCTGCTTCCTTTGCATCCTTAACATAATTAATAAATAAGTGATAGGCTGACAAAAGTTATTTTTCCATGATCCTTTTCCTGCCTATCCTCTTCCTCTTCAAAAAAAAAAAAAAGGCACCCGACCAATCCCACAGGTGGGTGAAAATGTGGATTCAGAGTGGCCAGGAATTAGCCTTGTTACAGAAATCTTGTTTCACTACAGAGTACTACATCTGCGATCTGAATGAAATCTTTGATTATGCTCAAAGGGCAGAGACAAATTTTTAATTTATATGATTTTTTAACAAGTGTTTAACCGATTTAGTACCCATTTAGCTGAGCTTTCTAAATGCAGTTTATCAAGTTACGTAGAGTTAGGATAAATAAACATCCAGCACCTTAAGTAAAAAATATTTCTACTGTGGTAAGGAAGTAAGAATATGAAATCATACTGCTATTTCCTTATTTAAGTCAAAAGATTGAGAACTCTTTCAACAGTCTGATTTGATTTGACATTGCTTATTCATGCTATGCGCTTCTTGCTCTAAATATTGTGCATATTTGGTGCAGGATAATTAAGTACAGTACTATGACAACATACAATTTGGTGGCCGAAGTAACATGTGCTGGGTAAAAATACTAAAATAAAATTATTTTGCTTCTTTTTCCACTACGGCATTAGGCAGCCCCCAAATAATAGAGAAGTATTCTTCCTAGCATTCTAATGTATGTCTAGAGCATTCGTGGGTAACAATGCTGTCTCAGAAATGGACATAAATCTGTACTTTCAGGGGCTTATGAGGTCCAGTCACCAGGCAGATTGCAATAAATGAAAAGGGAGGAGATAAGTAAAGGGGGCGGTCCAGGGAAGAGGAGGCGACGCCTGCTGCTCTACCGATGCAGAGTCTTCCATTTGGGGCCAGGTGGAGTCCCAAGGATGGACACAGGCACCGCGGCCCTTCCTCTGTGTCTTCACAGCCATACTGGCAGTTTGTCATGGCGCACGTCCTGGAGTCTGCAAAAGTAGGCAAGGGCGTCAAATGGAACATGTGGAATGGAATTACAGGGTGAGCTTCATGGTTTGAGAGCCGAATGGAATCTGGGCAGGGTGGTGCCTTGGTGGCTCCATGGTCATTTTTTTTAAAGATTTTATTTATTTATTTTTAGAGAGAGAGAGGAGAAGGGAGGGATGGAGAGGGAGAAAAACATCAATATACCAGAGAAATGGATCAATTGCCTCTCACATACCCCCAAATGGGGACCTGGCTTGCAACCAAGGCATATGCCCTGACTGGGAATCGAACTGGTGGGACGATGCCCAACACACTGAGCCACAGCAGTCAGGGCTCCACAGTCAGTTTTGTTGGCCAGTGTATGGAGCTTGACTGTCTTTAGGTAGGGCATGCACCCCTCAGTTACCACGCTGCATGTCTCTCCTCTGGCATGAGCTCAAACCACTCCTTATGGCACCTGGCTATAGAGTCGAAATGCAGCTTCTGATGCAGGTGATCCACCTGAGTAATTAGGGTAAAAGAATCCATTCTCCAGATCTGTGCATGCAAGTTTAATGTCCATGAGAGTCACTCGAGTCACAAGATGGCCATTTAGGTGCCAGTTTTAAAACATGCAGCAGATACAACTGATCGGCTGCCAGAAAGCCATTCCAGAGCCCCCTTTCTCTTCCTATTGCCATCATTGAGGCTGAAAATCCATATACTTGTATTTTTCCCAGCATCTCTTGCAGCAACAAGAGTGCCCATGGGACTGTGTTGTGGCTGGAGAAACATACAGATAAGTCCCCTGGAGGGAGTGGGACTTCCGGCAGAGATACTGCTGCATGATAAAAGGGACAGTCATGAAAGAGGTGTTCTTTCACTGGCCTCATCCCTTTCCCCTTTGTTTTGCCTACTGTAAAAGTGTGTGTGCTACCTGGCGTGGTGGCAGCCATATTGTGACTCTGAGGCAACAAGCACGAGAATGAAATCAATACCTAGAGGATGGCACAGACTGAGTCCTTGCTGAGCTGTTGCGGAACTGCCTGCCTCCCTCTTTTTTTTTTTTTTTCCTGCAAATGAGATGATTTAGCTGGCTGTTTCCGTCACTCATTATCTCACAAAAATGCGTTTCCTCAGCAGGAGCTCAGTATGCATGGATCTTACGCTTCTACAACAGGGAGCCTGGTGAATACACTCCCTTCATCCACCCCGTCCATGACATGCCAATCAGCCAGTTGAACAAAAGACACTGCAGCAGGTCAGGTGAAATAAAATCAGCATCCAGGAGAGAGCTCCAGGGCTACCTGGGCACTGTGAGCTATAAACAGGGAGGCCTAGGCAGCCCTTACACATATAGAAATAGTCAAAGAATATACAGAGCTAGATATATGGGCCAAGGTAATGTAACAAACACTTAGCGATGGTAATATTTCTAGTTTAGCCTTCCTTCTCTTTAGTTGTCTTCTTTTAAAATTAATCCTTGAAATTACCTAATTCTATCTTTCCATTTGGAGAAAGATATCTTTTTTGGCATTGACTGGGCTGCACAGAATGTTTTAGAAACATCATCCATTAGCATATATCTTCTTAAAAATGTTAAGTGATTCCTATACAAGCCTGGTTGGAAGTTCCCACGGAGGTGGGGGTGCGGGGTTCCGGCAAAATTCTATTTGGTAGTAGTTCCTTGGGTGTTCGCCCTATAAGAATTCATTTTGCTATGTATTTGTCTCTTGTGGGTTTCTGTTTAATTTATAATAGCAAGGATTTTTTTAAGCCTGTTTGAATGCCTGCTTTATCTCTTCAGCTTGCCTGCTAACGAAGAGTCTAGAGGACAGGTAGTGTCGGGGCGCTTTGCCAGAGAGGGACAGCGCAAAGATGAGCCAGAGGGGCAGTGAGCCGTGCAAGAGCCAAGATTTTACAACGGCAGGAAGGCCTGGGCTGGGCTGGGGAGTTCACAAGACTCTGCAACCATGGGACGCTGGTAGAAGGCACAGGCTCCCGCTTGTTGGGGGCCGCTGGGCAGTGGAAAGGGAGATGGGGAGAGGGGAGGGAGCAGGGAAGCAGGCAGGGAGGATGGGTTTACCTTTTAGCTGCAACATCAAACCTGAAAAGCCCTCCTTCTCAGTAAATGAATGGATATAGACTCTCACCCTCCCACAGGACATGGGTTTCTCTTTATCACAGAAGGGCTTTTCTTTTCAGGAATGTGAATCAGAGCATGTTTGCAACAAGAGTCACGAATCTTTGAGCCTGGGGGAAAGGGCGTGAGAAGGTAGTTGGTGGGACTGATAACCCACGATGGAATTTAAATTTCCCACCTTCCTAAAAACAGTATGCTTATTTTAGTCTGCACACTTATTTTGGTGAAGAAACCTAATACATCCCTGAGTATATATATAGATATAGAATTCAGTTTTTCTTCCTCTCGTCTTTTTATTGAAAAAGTAAAAAAAAAAAAAAAAAGTGTCCAGAATAGTCAGATCCATAGAATAGAAAGCAGATGCGTAGTCTCCAGAGGAACGGGGGGGGGGGGTGACTGCTAATGGGGATGGTTTCCTTTTAGGGTGAAGAAGATGTTCTGGAATTAGTGGTGATAATTACACAACATTGTGAAGGTATAAAATGCCACTGAACTGTATACTTTAAAGTGGTTAACATGGTGAATTCCATGTTATATGTATTTTCTCACAATTTTTTTAAAAAGTGCTCAAAGAGCCCTGGCTGGTGTGGCTCAGTGGATTGAGCACTGGCCTGCGAACCAAAGAGTCACCAGTTTGAGTCCCAGTCAGGGCACATGCCTGGGTTGTGGGCCAGGGCCCCAGTGGGGGGCACACAAGAGGCAACCATGCATTGATGTTTCTCTCCCCCTCTTTCTCCCTCCCTTCCCCTCTCTAAAAGTAAATAAATAAAATCTTTTAAAAAACAAAATAAAAAGTGCTCAAAGATGTTTTAGCCTGGGGAGAGGCTAGAATTTTTTTTTAAATCATTCAAGTCAACCTCCCCCCAGGCATCAAAGGGCAGAAGTCAAGCTTCAAAGGGTGACTGACAGCAGCCTGGCTGTTGACACTTACTGGCACATGTGGCGTCTGGCATAAGCATGTGGCCACTGAGGCAAAAGCACTTGTAGCTTCCATGCGTGTTCACACATCTGTGTTGGCACGGCCGGGGCTTCTCTCCACACTCGTTCACATCTGCATGGGGCAGTTAGAACACAGGAAATGTTACCTGAATTGGGAAGCATCCACATGGGGAACTGAGCTGGCTTCCCTGGACCCCGCCCATGGGTTTGGAGATACGGGACATGGACGGACTTCTTCTCCAAGCTCATTAAAGGGTTGGTGAGGATGTGGAGCAAAGGGAATGATGGTAACTGTTGGAGGGAATGTAGTGGGTGCAACCCCTTGGGAAAACTGTTTAGTGGAACCCGCTAAATCTAGGGAAGAGACATACCTATGACCTAGCAGTTCCACTCCCAGGTGTGTGTCTACCCAACAGAAACATGGATGCTGCTCACCCAAAAACTCCCAACGGAGGGATGGATGCCAGCTTGTATGCTCATGCGATGGAATACTATACAGCAATGAGGCTGAACAAATTACAACTACAAGCAAGTGGATGAAGCTCACGAACATGATATTGAGCGGGAGAAGCTAAACGCAACGTATACATTAGAAAACAGGCATAACTAACCTATTGTGTGAGAGGTCAAGATACGGTTCCTTCCGTGGGGGGACCAGTGACTGCACGGGGGTGGGAGGGGTCTTTGGGTAGTCTATTAAGTTTCTGTTTCTTGATCTGAATGCCAGGAACATGGGCATTTTTGAACATTCATCGAGCTGTACATTGTTGGTGCATGCGCGATTCAGTGTGTACACTACTTGAATGAGAAGTTAGAAATATACGTGTTAGATAATACCGCCTTTCATGCTGCCCCAGGCGGCCTATGACGGATACCTGCAGCGGAGCCTCCTTTCAGTTGTCGATGCCTTGGGTGGCCCTGCACCGGCAGCTAGTGGTGGTCAGGTCTTAGGACAACAGGGGATGCCACGTAAAGATGTTCAGAGGATATTGTTGAATGGGAACAGAACATTGTCAAACCACCTACAGTATACAGATCGATGCCAACTTTGTAAAAGATATAAAATAAAAATGCATAGGAAAAAAGGCCTGGGCCCTGCCAGGTGTGGCTCTATCGGTTGGAGCGTCATCCTGTGAACTGAAAGTTGTGGGTTCGATTCTCAGTCAGGGCACAGGCCTAGGTTGCAGGTTTGGTGTCCGGTTGGGGTGTGTACGAGAGGCAACCAATTGATGTTTCTCACATCAATGCTTCTCTCCCTTTCTCGCTCCCCCTCTTCCCCTCTACAATCAATAAGCATGTCCCCATGTGAGGATAAAAAAAAGGCTCGGGAGGCTGTGCTCTACAGGCTAATAATGGTTATCTCTAGGTGCTGAGACTGGGAGGGACTCTCTTCTCAGTGCTTTTCAGTGTGTACTAAGGGAAGTTTGAACGTTAACAATACATAACTTTTATCACAATAAACAATGGCACAGAAGGAAAACAAAACTTAGAAAGTGATCACGGGAAGAGCAGCTTGTGTTCGCAAATGCTGTTATGTGGGTGCCTCATGCCTTAACCCCCTCAAAAAAGATACAGAAAAAACAACCACATTTCTCTTATGACAGAAATTCCACGTGGCAGCAGGCAAAGTGCATTGTGGGAAATAAGGAAGCAGCTGCTTTCGCCTCAGAAAAGAACCTTATGCGGGGATTTTCCAATGTCCTAGCTGGACATTGGAAACGCCCCTTATCCATTGCCTGTTCCCTGCACCCTACTATCTCCCACATGGACCCTAACTGCTTCGAAACGGAGGGTTGAAGAATGCTGATTGGACATAATGGGGAATCCAGGAATACCCAGCCCTTGACCCTGACTCAGAGGCGACGCCCTTGCCTCTTGGAAGAAGCAGTTTTGGGAAAGACATCAGTGGAGGGCTGAGGCCTGTTGCCATTCATGGAGATATATAGAGACTTTGATCAGGCTGTCCCGGGACAGGGAGGCTGTGGGGGGAAGACAGGCAGTCCCAAACCTGAGCCAGCTGGAAAACTCTCTCAATCTTAATATTTTACTGAGACTTGAACACCAGCATGAAAAATATCTCCTGTCTTCCAGCTCTCTTAGAAGGCATCTTGGTACAGTGTCCAAGACATATGGAAAATGAGGTTTCTTGGTGGGAAGACCGTAGTGAGGGATACAGCTGAATTATTACTTACGCATGTGATTCTTGATGCAGCTCTCTGGAGCAGCTGGGTGCGGTGCTAGGACGCAGCTTAGGGCACCGGCCTCTATGCTGCTGGTAGGATACAAGGGAGACAGACTCCTCTCTGCAGCTGCAGGGCTGCAGCTCAAAGAAAGGCTGTTTCAGGGTACACAGGTATGCTGCGGGCTTGGCAGCTCGGCCTGGGCACAGCAGAGTGCAGCGGGTGCCGGCCCCGTTCTGGAACTTCCTTCTCCCTTCAAGAACACTGGCAGCCTTATTCTTAAGGGCAGCTGAACTTGATCTGCTGCTCTTTGCTCAGCTGCACTAGGGAACCGGGGACACTTCCTGAATTATCGCAGGTTTCCTCATGCTACAGTTTCTCAGCCTCACTACTATTGACATTTGGGTCAGATTATTCTTTGCTGTAGGGCTGTGCTGCGCACTGTAGGATGCTTATTCACATCCCTGGTCTCCACCCGCTAGATGCTTGTAGTGACTCCTTCAAACGTGTTCAGATGTCCCATGGAGTAAGTTTCCCAGATTTAGCCAATAAAAATACAGGATGCCCAATTAAATTTCAATTTCAGAGAAATGATTAACACTTTTTTAGTATAATATATGCATATATCCCATTCAATATTTGGATGGAACAAATGTATGCTATATAAACTTATTTCTTGTTCATCTAAAATTTAAATCTTACCGGGGATCTGTATTTTATCTGGCAATTCTTCCTGGGGGACAGTATTATCCAGATTGAGAACTGCTGTTCTCGATATTATAAATAAACTCTTCAGCCCTGGCTGGTGTGGCTGAGTGGATTGAGTGGTGGCCTGAGATCCAAAGGGTTGCCAGTTCGATCCCCAGTCAGGGCACATGCCTGGGGTGTGGGCCGGGGCCCCCAGTGGGAAGCGTGTGAGAGGCAACCACACATTGATGTTTCTCTCCCTTTCTTTCTCCCTCTCTCCCCTCTACCTAAAAACAAATACCTAAAATCTTTTTAAAAATATGTAGCACTTCAGTAGCTTAAAAACACAATAAAATGATTTGTTTAGAGAAAAAGAAAGGCCTTTTATCTGGCATCTTAACAAAAGCACCAGAATGACTTTGCCGTTTTCCTGGCAGAAGAGAGAGACTGCAAATTCCGGTTCTGACAACACTTTCACTTGAAGATTGGAGTTCAAACCTGTGACACCCTGGGCACTGTGTCCTGTCCCAAACCCCGCTGCGATGGCGGGGGTGCTTGTGAAAAGTCTGGGGTGCGTTTGCACCACAACCCTGGTCTGTTTGACTGACCTTGACTGCAGGTCTTCCCGGTGTATCCTGGGAAGCATCGACATTTGTTCGGTCCCACACAGTCACCAAACTTGCAGCCAGGCTCGCATGTAGCTGTGGGAAGGAAAGGTGTTTTGAAGAGAAAAGAACAGGAATAGTTAGTGCAGTGAAATGCACGCGTATCAAACTCAACCGCCTTCCGAGTGGCAGAGAAATCCATGGGGACATTTAGAGGACTCTGTGGTCTGTTTTTTGCCATTAACAGACTGGAAAATATTTTGCTTGTGAACTAGATCACCCCCTCCCACCATCCCTCCCCCGCAACGAGTGCAAGTTCATTGTAACTGTGCTTAGCACCACCACACCTCCGGTGGCATTCAAAGAAAGACAGAGCCTCCCAGACCACAGCCAGCTAGTCTTGCGCGTAGACACAAAGATTTCACGAAAGAAGGATGACGGGTCAGCCAGAAGGGACTCATGGGGCAAGTGCCAAGGTCCCTTTCCTTCTTTTTGTTGCTTGCCTCTTTTTTCTCTTCCATATTTTCTCTCCCACTTTCCTTTTGAATGATGAAAGTTCTTTTAATGTTCTGCATGATCGATAAAAAGAACAGCCCACAGATTGGAGGCAGAGAAGATGGGAAGCTCTAGCCCTGAAGGTGGGAATAAAAAGCATGATGATGATGATGATGATGATGATGATGATGATGATTGTGATGATGACAGCAGCAGGATAAAGGCAGAATTTGTCTTTTTTTTTTTACTTCTGTACCCATACCTCTGAATGAGGGACTCAACAAATATTTGCTGAGTGAAGTGGTAGAAAACACTAGGATAGGGTGCGTAACTGATGGGGTTAGAGGCAGGATAAAAAGTCAACAATGATGGAAAGGTTGGGTCCAGCTTACAGGGAGGAGACAGGGAGAAAAGCAGTAGACAGAAAAACAGGAAAATGAGAAAACCCAAAGAAAAGGAGAAAGAGAAAAAATAAATAAATGGAGGGGGCGTGTAGGGAATCAAGGGCCCTCAGTGATTTTGGGTTCTAGTAGGAGCTCAGGAAATAGCCATGGTATAAAAGAAAGACTCAGCAGTTGGCCTGGAATGTTGCTGACTTCTCTGGCCATGGATTCCCTGGCTCATAGTAGGGCCACGTCTAAGCAAGCCTGTTCTTGAAGACCCCAGCACCTTCCCCTTCAATCCCAGACCCTAGTTTTTCTCAATGTCACCTTTCATCTCCCAGTTACCTGGAATCAAAATTTCAGACATTATTATTTTCTCATTCTCAAACCAGTCAGTTACAACATTCTATCCCTCTTCTTACCACCAATTCATTAACTGAGCAAATACTTAGCTGATTGGAATCACTTTGCCCATAGATATCTAGGAGATTACAACACACTGCACTCCTCAAACCCCACCCTTTTCTCCCACTACTCCCTGTGACCAGTGCGTGACACAGGGGTCTAACAGCCTAGCCCCCAGGCAGGATAAACCGTGATACAATGAACACCCCATACTCCTGTGGGATCAGGCTGAAGCTAGACTTCCCTTGGAACCACATCTTTGGCCAGCGTTTTCTCCTGTTCCCTCGCTTCTTTACAGGTTTCCCCTGAGATCATCCCTCCATAGAATATTTGTGCAAGAATCCCCTTTAAAGGCTCTGATCCTAGGAAGTCTGCTGTCAGACACGACACTAAGGCGATATTCCAAAAGCACAGCTCTGATCACGCCATGCCGTGCACAAAAGTCGTTAGATACTCTTTATTGCCTCTTGAATAAGGGACGGGTACCATAGCCACAATCTGGCTTCCATCTGCTTTTGCAGCCTTAGCTTACTCTGTGCCCCGCACATAGGCAACACTGTGGTTTTGGAATCTAGATTGCTTGCCTACCCCTTGCTTTCTGCCTCTTCCTATCTCTCGTTCCCCTGTCTGGGGCACCCCTCCCCGACCCTCCTACGGTTAACATCCTCTTGGTCCTTCAAGGACTCCCTTGCACGACCCTTCCTTCCAGAATCCTTCATAGATTTCTCTAGCCACATGCGAACTTCCGTTCAACTCTGAGAGCACCACAGAGGTTTGGTGGGCTTCCCCCGTGAAACTGAGCAGTCTTCATCTTATCAAATAATTAGACATGTATTTGGCCTCTATCTACGACCTGATTCTGAGAGCCTTCAGAGCAGGGACTTAAACACTCATTTTTGGTTCTCCTGCCGCATTTAATAGTGTCGTGAACATGTTGGATACCCAAATAGTTCTGAATAGTATATAGAGTAATAGCAATAAATGAAGTGTAGAACTTTTAACAGGAAGACATTTTACGGCTCTGAATAAATCCTAAACTGGAAGGTAGGGGGGGAAATACTTTCCAGCAAAAATTCTTCCACTTTTGGAGACAAAAGAGAGAGAATTTGATTCCCAGTGTCTGTTTTGTTGTGGATATGTACTCGGGGCGCAGGGTTAACTTTACATGCTACAAAAATAAATCTTTTACTTTCTTAAGCCCTGAAGACCTCTGATTTCTCCCTGGAAAGTTACTCGCAATGTGATCCAAATCAGAAAGCCCAGGCTAAATGCCAAATAGAACCCAGAAGCAATGGAAATAATTCTCTTGCTGCTATAAGGTCAAAGCTCCAGGAAGATATTTCAATTTACAGAGACTTTGGACCTGTCATTTGGATAGCCAGCCACTCCACAGCAAAATTCAGTTTATGTCTAAAAATGGTCTGAGATCCAAGAGGGCTTGAAGAAATGTGAAGCTCTGCTGTTCTAACCGCCCCCCCCCCCAAACTCCACCATCTGTAGCTTTCATTAGTGATTTGCTCGTGGACAACGCCTGGCTGAGTGACATACATTTGAAGGTTAATGATGTGGCTGAGCAGACCCGGCCCTGGAAGCAGATTTTGGCCAAGATCTAGAAAGCTCTGGCACGGAGGCAGGGCCTTGCGAGGAATGAAGTGTGACTAGACAGATGGAGGTGAAGACACGTGTGAACTGGGACGCCACAGGCTGGGGTCTAATTCTGTGTTCTTGTCTCATTACCACACAGCCCACATTCTGGCTTAGCAATCAGAGACGTGGCGACCAGGGACTAGCCACCCTGTGATTTGGGGCTTCAAGGAACATGTGAATTTGCTATCAAGAAAGACCATGCAAATTGGATAAAAAAATATGATGCAGTTTTTAGATATAAAAATCATGGCAACGGCATTAACCTGAACATTGGACTGGGACGGTGGGGATGGTGACAACCAGACTCGCACAGGGAGCATTTTTCTTGAACCCTCTGTACTTGCTCTTTTAACAGCTTGCTTTAAATTCTTTCTTGCCTATAGCATTATCTCATCCACAAAAGCATTGGGAATGTGATTGGCCATGTGACCCGTGGCCAAACTGCTCTGATCTAGTTACAGACTAGCCTTTCCAGAAAGCCAAAGCTCACCCTCATTTATTCACCGGAGACATGCAAGTTTTTATGGCAGCAGGTGCTGAGGGTCCTGTGACTGTCAGAGAGATTCCAAAGCATGGGAAACTCACGTGGTTTTTGCCCCTTTACACCTGACTGACTTCAAAGAACATGTGTTATGTCACGTTTAGAAAAAGAATAATAAATCAACACTTAATTCTCCCATCACCTGCTGCTCTAACAGACGGAAGTTTGTGAGGAGACTTATGGGTGCTTTCTGAACCAAGGGTCGCTTATGAGGTATTTTCTGTGTGAGCCAGGGAACAGCCATACTCTTTAATGCACACACTCCTTACCCCCTGAAGCAGGTATTACTCTCTTCCTGTTGCAGAGGAGGAAATGGAGCATCAGGGAGCTCATGCGCCATGCCCAGGGCTAGCCACACACATCATTCCGGTTCTAAAGGCAATGGCCTTGATCATGATATTGTCAGTGTGGGGACCCACCCTTCTTCCTGACAAAGTCCCAGGGGGATGTCTAACTTTCCCTATCTAGGTAAGCAATGATGATCTTCAGAGATTTTTCAAGTGTCTTCACACTCTTGTCTCATCACAAGTAAACTGGGACGGTGGCAGGTTTTGAATGAAACTGAGTATGTAGGAGTGATGTCAGTGTCTCCCAATAAGTCATGGATTTGGGATATGATCAAGTTCTGTCCTCACCTATCTGGAAATTTTTTGAACCAGAGAGAGAGCAGCAGGCTGGGGCTAGGGCAGACTGGCAAAAAGAAGGGAGCACTGTCATTCTTAAAAATGGCTAAATTTTTGTGATTTATAGTTTATACTCTAAGGTGATCCATACCAACACCTGAAGTGTATGGGAGATGCAGTGGTATATCTGTCCATTTAACGGATAAAACAGTGAGGTTCAAGCAAGTGCCACCTAGGGATCCAGGTGTGGTTCAGTTGGTTGGGCATCATCCTGCAAAGTAAAAGGTTGCTGGTTTGATTCTCAGTCATGGCATAGGCCTGGGTTGTGGGTTTGGTCCCTGGTCGGGGCTCATATGAAAGTCAACCGATCGATGTTCTCGCGTGTTGATATTTCTCTCCCTCTCTTTCTCCCTTCCTTCCCCTTCTCTAAAAATAAAATAAAATAAAATATTTAAAAAATAGTAACAAACGACGCAATCATGCTCACTAAGATAGCAACAGAAATAAGTGACAAGGCAGGTCTCTGAAAACAAATCCTGTGTAGGGTGATGGTATCAGCCACATTTTGGATGGGAAGACATGTCACAGGAATGCAGAGCTTGGGTGTTGGTGGTTACCCATGTCCCTCTGCTGGGGAACCCACAGCTTACGGCGTCACAGACATAAACCTAAAGACCATGTTGCTGTTAGTTGAGCACAGGGTGGCCTGAGTTCATACAAAGTTACCTTCACAGAGTCCCTTGCTGCTACTTCTCCAGCCATAGCAGCAGGCCAGCTTGGTTCCATAGCGACAGACCCCAGGTTGGAGTGCCGGTGCCGAGAAGCCGTGATCCCTTGGACTGCAGACAAAGAGCCATGTGTTAGTGCTAAGAAAACAGAAAGGGCAGCAGACACCCTCCCTGCTACTCAATGAGCAGCAGACTTGTCAGTTGCCTGGTTAATTTCAATAAACCCCATGCGAGTGCTAAATTACATTTTGACAACCTGAATTTGTGGTGGCCAGTCTGTGCTACCATCCCTTGCTGGCCTTCCCCAGTAATTGGGGTCATCCATTTCCTTCTTCCCCAGGGTTAAACGAATTGGATTACATAGCCTATAAAACTAGGGCACACAAAAGTGGCCAAAAGTTTATGTTCCCGAAGTTCACAGAATGCCAATTTTCAAGTCTGCTCCGCATAGACACAGTGGCTACTGAGCTCTGCATCTGTTTCAGTGCTGAGTGTGGTAATGTGATTCCCCGGCCTTGCGGCTCTGTCCCAAACAAGACCACTGAACTTTTACCCCATTGGCCACCTGGGAACCATTGAACAAACTGGAAGGTCCACATGCTATAGTAGGGTAAGGGCTGGAAGGGCCTTAGAGACCCCTCAGCCAAGCCCTCCCATGTTGCAGATGCGGAAACTCCAGCCCAGGGGAAAAGAAGCCACTCCCCAGCAGAGTGGTGTCGGGAAAGACAGGCCAGGCGCCTTCTCCTTTCTCTCCGCCTCCTGGAAACACAATCTGCCAACCCCTTTAACCGCACAGCAGGGGTGGGCCAACATTTTCCATGCAGGGTCAGATGGTAAATAGTTTATGCTTTGTGGGTTATTCCATCTCTGTCCAATTGCAAAACTAGCTGCAAGTAATCATAAACAGGTGAAGTGGCTGTGTTCAATCAAAGCTGATTTATGGACACTGAAATTTGAACTTAATGTACTTTTCATGTGTCATGTAATAGTATTCTTTTGAGTTAGCGTTAGCCATTTATAAAGGTAGAAAGCATTCTTAGCTCATGGACCACATGAAAACAGATGCCCACCCAGCCTTGGCCTGCAAGGCTATAGTTTGCTGACCCCTGATCAAGTGAGCCCTGCCACCAAGTGCCCCTAAGTATCCTGGGCCATGGATGAAGCTCCCTCCATGTTTATTTACTGGGCTGGTGCGGGACAGGTCGCTACCAGGTTCTGGAAGGAAAGATTTGACTTGTATATTTTATGGAGGGCTGCGGTTGTTTCCGCACGCATATTAAATAAACTGTAAAATGTTTCTGGGGCTGTTTAACAGACGAGGAATTCAATTCTACCACGTGCTTTCTGCTGCAGGACTTTTATGCAAGTTAATAACATCCGAGTCAAGGTGAGGAAGTTAGACAACCTTGTCGCTCTGCCTCGTGGTCTGCCTCCCATCAACTTGGTTGGTCAGTGAAGAGCTGCAAAGTTATGGTCTGGGTGTTTCATTAACTGAGAACACCAAATTCAAGGATGATTTTATTCTTTACTTTCTCTTGAAGGGACTATTTTTTCATCCTCTAAAAGAATTAATTTGGGGGATATATATACACATGTATATATATGTCATGTGCTAAGCCCCTGAGTGGGGTTTTTCAATCTCTACAACCTCTACATGACCAACATTTTGAGCCAGATAAATCTATGTTGTTGGAGGCTGTTCTGAGCATTGTAGGATGCTTAGCAGCATCCCTGGCCTTTACCCATAGACACGAGTAGCACCTCCCCCTCCAGTTGTGTCAAAGATGTCTTTAGACGTTAACACATGTCTCCTGAAGGACAAAACCGTCCCCTGTTAAGTACCACTGCATTACAGTGAAACATTACCTGAGCACTTGCTATATTCCAAACACTGTCCCAGGCACACGGAGTGATGAAAATGATCCGATCTTTGCTCTCTTAGGTTCACAGTATACTGTGAACAGATGCATTACAGTATCTGTCCATTCATTATTTAATAGATTAGTCACTCACTAACTCACTCACTCACTCATTCATTCATTACTTATTTATTTATGTATTGAGTACCTACAATGTTTCAGGCACTAGGTTAGTCTCCAGAGGTTCAGCAGCAACGAAGAGGTCCATAACATCTCTGCTCTCACGGAGATCATATTCTAACCAATTGGATGGGAGTGAGAGAGGGAGGCATTATTGGGTACATGGCAGTGTTGTATTTCTGGAATGAGGAATATGGATGGAGGAACATGTCAGGGAATAGAGGAAATGATGGGGTTGGCAGATTGTGTCTCCAGGAGGCGGAGAGAAAGGAGAAGGCGCCCGGCCTGTCTTTCCCGACACCACTCTGCTGGGGAGTGGCTTCTTTTCTCCTCCCTGGGCTGGAGTTTCCACATCTGTAACATGGGAGGGCTTGGCTGAGGGGATCTCTGTAGGATGTGCTAATTTTGAGGGCTCGCTAGCCAGGCAACCAAGGGCGAATGTTGAGTAAGAAGTTCGATATCTGGATCAGAAGTCCAGGAAGCAGGATGAGATTTGGGAGTCGTCTGTAGGTAGCTGGTTACTGACTCTATGGGAACCAATGTAGTATGAGAAGAGAAAGAGACTTTGGGCAGAGCCTCAAGGAACCTAGTATGTGAGAGGTGGTCCCAGGACAAAAAAAAAGGTGCAGGAAGACTCCCAGGAAATGCTCAGAAAGATAACAGGAACACTTGGTTAGTATGGTGTCAAGTAAACAAAATTCAGGGTGTTTCTACAGTAAGCGGGATCAGCTCTGATGTGGGGAGGCTATAAAATATGGTGGTTAGGACTCTGGCTTCTTTTCAGAATTTGAATCCTGGCTCTGCTATATATTGACCTGTGACTTTCAGCAAGTAACTTCATTTTTCTATGTAAGAGCTTGGAGCAGTGACTAACACAGTAAACGCTCTCTAATTGATTTCTCTTAGTAGCACTAGTAGTAGAACGAATATGATTTGTGTTGAGCAAGAGAGAAAGTTGAAAATTGCCATAGACTCATAATCAGTTAACTGCATCTCAGTTTGAAGTAGGGTTCTGCTTTCATCTGAGCCTTCTGAGAAGTAGAAGGCAAGATGGAATTAAATATGCAAAGATTTTATTATGCAATAATAAATAATTATGCAATTATGCAATACTAAATAATTAATTATGCAATTATGCAATAATAAATATGCAAAGAAACACCTGTGAGAGAAAATGGGCACAGTGCTAAGGGAGGTTGGGAGAGTTACTGGACCACCATGGAGGCCCGACCCTGGATGAAGGACAGAGGAAAAGGGGGTTGGGTGGAAGCATCCAAGGCTGCTGTGCAGTCTATGAAGGTTCGGCAAAGCTGTAGGGCCATCCGTGAGCCAATGTCGGCCACCAGACAAGAGCAGTGTTTCCCACAAAAGGTCCCGCCTCGGTATCGCTGACACGCTCAGCCTCCAGGAAAAGTGATCATGGATTTCTAAGAGCAGAGTAGTTGGGGCCCTGCCCTTGGTCAGGTCACTGGTCAATTATACCCCCAGCTGTTGGAGGTCACATGGCTGCCAGTTGCCACATGACTTTATTTTTTAATGTAAGCAGGAATCAATTTTCACTGTAAGGTATAAGGGGAGGTTGTCATAGAATTTCGTATTAAGGAAAGTGACCTTTGATAGCATCCAGTGCTAACCTATGATTTTACACATGGAGAAACTAGAGTCAAGAAAGACTGACCCTAGTCGGAGGGGAATACACTTCACCAAACTATTGAAGGGGAGTAGAATGAGCCACTCCAAAATATGCCTCTTTGCCCAGCAACACAAAAGAAAGCCTAAAAAGCCAGTATGTTACCCTTTTATAGGAGAAATTTACAAGGGAAATCTCCACTTGTAAGGGTGTCTCCCTCTCTGTACCAGGAAGAGAAGGATGGCGCTAAATCTCTAGGAACTGTATCCATGGAGAAGTCAGACTTAAATCTGCGTAACACCTTACCTTTGTTTGCTGCGCTTTCCCTAACTGGCCTTGTCCCCCTCCCCACACCCACAACCTCTTTTGCCTTTAAAGGGTGTATATGGTATTTAAGGTGGTGGCTTGGGCCGTTTCAGGAGTTACTCAGTTTCCCTGGGTCTCTCCCATGTACACAGGAGGTCTGCATGTTATTAAACTTCTGTTTGATTTCCCCCTCTTAATCTAAGGTTGGGGGTCTCAGACAAGAACCTACGAGGGTACAGGGAAAATTATTTTCCCTGCTCTACACTATTCATCCATCCATCTAGCCATTTAGCCACCCAAAATTTCTTAGGTAATTATATGTTGGGCACTGTACCAGGGCACTGCAGATCTAGAGGTGTATGAGAACAGCCCCTTTCCGCAAAGAATTTGTAGTGTAGGGATGAAGGTGGGCAAGTAAGTGGATTAATTACGCTCCACCATGATGAATCCTGCCAAAGGAGTAAATTCGCAGGAGCTAGGGGAAGATTACGGAGTTGTTAGGTTGAGGTGGGTGGGTGAGGGTGCGTTAGGGTATGTGGCGAAATGGCTGTAATCAATAAGGGCTACAAGGATTATCAAGGAGGTAGTAAGGCAAACCTCCAACAGATTTATGGTTAGGAGTGGCAGGGACCAACTCTATCCCACCTGGAGGCTAATTTCACCTTATGGTGACCCCCTAGCCTCATGGTCTCATTGTAATTTATTAGCAATGCTAAATGACACACCAGAGCCACTGTGACTGGAAACAGAAAGCCTATATAAGGACACAACACGGCCCCCAGGACTCTTGCCAGACATCTCCACCCCTTTCATGGGCAGATCCTGAATATTCCTCCTCCCCCTTATTGAATGTCCTACACCTTGATTAAATGAGTGGTAATAAAAATAATAAATCCCACTAGGGAGGGGATGCTCTGTCTGTGGAGTAACGAGTCTCTGTCTCACTGCTTCACTAGTAAACTCTCTTTCACTTTAAACTCTATGCTGGCTTGTCTTTGTGTTCTTTTCTTTCACGAAGCCAAGAACCTACAGTGGCCCAGACTCTTGGGTTCCTGGAACCTTGGAATGCCTGCATCAAGGGATTTTCTGGAGGAAATTGGGCCTGATATAAATTCTGGTGACTGGTGGAGCTTACCCAGGTGCAAGGGAGGAGTCTGTTTCGTGGGGAAGGTGTTCCAGGCAGAGAAAACAGCTTGTATCAAGGATGGAGGCGCTAAGAACACGAGTTGGTGACCTACCAACTCGAGCATAGAAAGCAGTGTGTCTTTGGACTAGGGGAGTGGGAAGGGGGGCAGAGAGAATAGGAGAATGGAGAAGGAGCAAAGAGATTAGCAGGCACCAGGAAAAAAAGACCTGAATCCCTGTGAAACATTTTGTCCATCCTGAGAGCTTCGGAGAGTTAGAGCAGTTGGAAAGTTCAAAGATTTGACAAAACACAAACCAGCCTCCGTAGAACCATGGTGAACTTGATAAGCTCTAACAAGATTACTAAAACTGTTACATGTGAAATCACACGAAAACAAAATGAAATTGGTTGAAATATGATATTTTTCAAAAAGTCTAATTAGAAACTTTTAAAAGAGCCCAGGGTCCCCTGCACAGGTGGCCAAAGCCACTTCATATGTATCAGGCGGTCGGCGATTGTTGATTATGCAGAATACTGCCCGAGGTTAACTGACAGGAGAAAGTTACCAGAAGATGAAATTCATACACTGTTTGCGCATTACCACAACTCTCCAGAGCCATCCTCTTTCTCGAGTTTTATTGCTTTCACATGCGTGCCTATAGGTGAAAAGGTGAAACTGACAAATCTGAGGTGTATTAATTTCTCCCAAGTCATCGTTTTTTTGACATGGTACAAAGTATCACTTGTACAACTGTCCAAAATGTTAATGAGTAACATTGAGGCCATCAAAAACTTGTTAATAAAGTAAGATTCTTCACCCACTGTAAGAAATTCCTTGCCTAGTCACAAATGCATCTTAGGATTCAAGCTTTGTTAGAAGAAATCAGAAAATTGTCCTTGAATCTAGTCTTAGTCTCATTTGTTTAAAACATGAAAACAATAGTTAAGAATCAACTCATGATTAGGAACTATTGAATGGATTCGGATGTTTGGGCAACTACACAAATCAGCAAACACTGGCTCAGCCTCCAGCTGCTCTGTAGATGCAGCAACACACTCTGTGCATGTTTTCTAAAGATGACCAAGCAGCTTCGGACAACACTGAAGGAAAAACTGTCAGAGAACCATGCGGGTCTATAAATGAGCAACCTGCCTTTTAATTAATGGGTGTGCCATCTGTGTATCTACCTAGTTTGCAGAGAGAGCTTCGGAGGGACAGCTACAAATGGGATTTTACTGGTTTGATCATCAGGTCACCAGGTTCTACATCTGGTCACGAAAATGGAAAAAGAGTTTAAAGGAGGGAATTCCCTACTGGACAGAATTGCTAATAATTACTTGCTGATTTATAGATGCCAGAGAAAATTGATTTATTACACCGAGAATCCAGCTCTGCATTCTACGCTTGCCAGTTTTTTTAATGCACATGTGCAGCAATTTAAAATTATGAATAAAAAGAAAATTAATTATGAATTGCTTTTGTTTAAACTGAAACAATATTATTGAGGGGAAGAAAGGAATGTAGCGTAGGCAAGCATGGTATTGACAACAGCAAGGCACACTGTCTCATAAAATCTCTTTAAAAAGTGCTAAAAAAAGCTGTAACTTTTAGTTTCTACATAGTTCTCACATGCCATTCCATGTTAATGCTAGCAAATGATTGAAATTATTTTCCCAGCAGCCTCTTCTGCCTTTGTTCCAATACCATGCCCACTCATAAACTTTCCCATCGCTAATTCAATAATTATTTTATTTTAATATCTAGTTGTGAGTATTCTGGATCAGGGCCATAAACTATTAGGTGAAACTATGTGAAACTGTCATTTTTAAAGTTAAAAATGGCCAAACACCTTTAATTTCATACGTTGTTGCAATTTAACAGTCATGGAAAAGAAGGTTAAGTGCTCTCGGGCACAAAGCTACACTGTACTTCCCAGGCAGCCTGCCAGTTAGTTAGGGGTCACGTGACTGGTTTTGGCCAATAGAATGTGAGTAGAGCACCTGCAAGCCAGCTTGCAATGCCTCCCAAGTGATCCTTTCCATCAAACCCATTGACTAAAGAGCACTCCGTGGACCTGGAAGAAAAGGGTGCCTCACAAGATGGATGGAGCCTGGCCTTGTGTGAAGGCATGCAGTCCTCTTTGAAACATGCCTTGGACTTAGAGGTAGGCAAAGAAGGAAACTAACTGCGTTCAGCCGCTGCAATTTTCAGATGGTTTGACGCACCAGTTTGCCTACCATGATCAACACAGTAGTATTTGAAGAACCATTTTTTTTTCATTTGTTGAAGAAGATACAAGAAACATGGTACACAGGGCAATGACGTCTCAGTCCCCTTCAAAGTAGGCACCTCACATAGTTCTCAAATTTCATGCCAAGACCCTGCATCAGAATCTTGGAACACAGCAGTTTTTGGAATCCCCAGATCAGCCTCTACTTCTCGCACTGTCAGTCGCTGATCTTTGTTGATTGCAGCCTGTACACGTTCAACATTCTCAGGGGTTCTGCTTGTTGCAGGCCATTCAGAACGGGGATCGCTTTCAACATATTCTTGACCACCTTCGAAGCATTAGTGCCACACTTTTATTTGCGCTACACTCATTACTTCATCCCCAAGAGCCTTCTGAATCATCCAAATAGTTTCCACAGAGGAATGTTCAAGCTCAACTCAAAATTGGATGCAGATTTGTTGCTCTACTCACTCGGTCATTTTGAATGCAATGGCCACACAGTACACATGCTCACTCAATGGCGTCTACCACCCTCATTGACTAGTACAGCGAAGTCATTGTTGTTCCCCCATGCACATTGCAGTTCACTCTTCTTGACTGCCAGGTCACACAAACCATTCTCATTATATTAACAATGGTGGACTTTTTCCGGACAGACCTCATGAAACATTGGAGCAGTGCATTCTGGGATTAATTAGGTAACATGGTTGACATCAGAATTTAACAGATGTCTGAGTATAAGGAGCTTTTATGTATTTGGCTGGATTGACGCAACCCCATGGAACCTGATAAACCTGGAGTCATCAATTAAAAGGAGTTTGTGAACTTAGAAAAAGAACTCCTGACCTTAAACAGAAATGACCCCACCAACATCCTCTGCCGTCTACCACCTTGGGAGGTCCGGCTGGGCTGGCCAGCTTCTCTCTCCTACTCTCTCTCTGTCTCTGATCTCTCTTCTTCAACAACGTTTGGCACAGAGAAGGCCTGAGGAACCTGGACCTAGGGCAGGGAAGTAGTAACCGTAGGTGAGCAAGTCTCTGCAGAGAGGAGGCCCTGAGCTGTGGGAGTCTGAGCTAAATGCTGAATTGCCAGATTTCTTCTAATGCACTGTACAGCTTGCTGTCTACATTGATCACGTTCATCAGAAAATCGCTGTCTCCACAGCTGAAGTTAATTTTAAAACATTCCAGGGATTGTGTAAGTAGTATAGTATTTCTTCTTGGGATTCCTTATTGTCTGCAAAAATAGAGTGTGCCAGAAATCTCTGTATGCTTAGGGTTCCAGGAAACTTCATGATATTCTCCAAGACAAACTGAAAGTTAAAACTTCTTTTACTGATGTCTAAATCTATTGAAATATTACCAAGCAAATAACATATTTTTTTTTTTTCCTAAATAGGGCTAACAAGGTTCAACCATGATGGGGCTTTTCTGGTTGTTTTTTATTTTATTTTTGTTTTCTTTTGTTCATAGGTCCCAGGATAGCAAGTCCATTGTACCTAACGAGTTAAGATTAATTCTGGGTTCCCATCCATGTTCAAGGTACACAATCCAAGTGCAGCGGGCCCAGGGATACCCCAACGCATCTCACCTTCCCGAAGGCATAGGCTATCAAGCTCTCTGGTCTGCAGGGTATACTGAGGCATGTTCAAATTCCCCATGCCATGCGTGGTAGGACAAAACTTGGAACTTTCCATTGCTTCCTCTATTTCTCTCATTTACCTTCCAAGCTCAGGAGTTAGGTGGAAATTGGGGAAGAGGGGAGTGTTCGTTTGGGCTCCCCCAGAAGCAGACCACGAGACAAAGATTTGAATGCAAGTGGTTTATTGATGAAGTGAAGGGAAGATTGATAGGGGAGTGGGGTACTGAGACATGGAAGGGAAGGTAGTCCAAAAAATCAGTGTTATCAAGACTGCTACATTTATTTTCCATCACGTTCATCTACTCATGGTGAAGATGGGGGAGAATGACATAAAATGGAGTTCGAGAAGTAGGAAAGCTAGATCAAGCTGGCTCTTTCACACCATATTAAATAGAACAGATTTTATTCTTAATCCAATGGAAAGTCCCTGAAAGGTTTTAAGGAAAGGGCTGGCATGATCCGGTTGAAATTTTAAAAGCAACACTTTGGGCTGTAGACAGGAGAAAGCAAAAGAAACATCAAATGGAAACTATTGTGAGGGTTTATGTGAGACGATGGTAATGGGGCTGGGTGGTGGAGGTGGAAGGAAAGGGAGATGGACTTGAGACGTGGTGGGTAATAGGATTTAGTGCCACGTTGAATACAAGTGGGGAGGAAGAACAAGTTGTCAGGAAGGATGCCCAGGTTTCTGGCTTGAATCAGTTTGGGTGCAGTTTGTTCTGGGATAAGGAGAAGGGGTAAGGCGGGGGCCAGCGGGTTCCAGAGAACTGATCAAGAATTCAGTTTTAGATGCCCTGAGCTCAGTGAGAGGCTGGGGCATGAGATTCCTGGTTTGCGTAATCTGCGTATAGATGTATTGAAAGCACTAGGGCTGGAGAGGGTACAGATAAAGGAGGAAACTGGGTCAGAGACTGATGTGTGGAAATGGGGGCTGGGAGAAGAGGTTGGAAAGGAGTAGCCAGTGTGGGAGGAGGAAACCCAGCATGTGTGGTGTGTTGGCTTTAAAATACGCCCACAAAAATAAAGCTTAGTTCCCTTCCTTTTATGTGGGACTGCACTTAGTGCCTGGCTTCTGACAAAGAGAACACAGTAGGAATGATGGAGGGTAATTGCTGAGATTGGAACATAGGAGGCATTGCTACGAGGGAAGTCACCTGACATGTCATGAGGACACTCAAACGGCCCTGCGGATGAGGACCTGAGGCCTCCTGTCCGCAGCCATGTGAATGCATCATTTCAAAGCAGATTCTCCAGCTAGAGTCCAGGCAACAACTGGAATGCAGCCTAGTGAAAACCCCTAGCCCGATGCAGCTAAAGTGCTCCTGAATTCCTGCCTCACAGACACTGTGAGGTAATACATATTGTTTTAAGCCACTAAGTTTTGGGGCATTTTGTTAAATAGCAATAGATAACTAATATATATATATATGGTGCCCAGAGGCCAAGCAAAGAGAATACTTGAAGAGAAAGGTAATGATCTTTGTAAGGGTATTCATAGCTATGGTACCTTGATTTAAATTTTTTTTGTGCATTGATATGAGAGAGAGAGAGGGAGAGGGCGAGGGAGAGAGAGAAAGGAGGAGAGAGAGAGAAAGAAACATCAATTTGTTGTTCCACTTATTTCTGCATTCATTGGTTGCTTCTTTCATGTGCCCTGACCAGGGATGGAACCCGCAACCTTGGTGTAACAGGGAACGAGCCTCTAACCAACTGAGCTGCCTGGCCAGTGTGGTACTTTGATTTTTAAGTTTGCATTCGTATTCATCAAATCTGAGATGCCATGGATTATAGGCACACTATTATCATGTACCTTAAGAAAGAAAAATGCCGGCCATTAAACTAAACTATGATTCATTACCTTAATGATAATTCTGTGCAACTGTGTGGTGAGCATGAATGGGTCATGATCTTCAAAGAATACAGAGCCTGCAATGCCCTGCTTTGCTTTCTATTGTTCTCAGAACGAAGTCCAAGCTCCTTGGCTTGACATATGGGGCTCCTCACAGCCTGGTTCCAGCCTGCCTTCTTGACCACTTGGAAGCCATGGGGCTCATGACCCCAGAGGCTGGCCAGTTCTCTCTGTATTTTGGGCCATAGCCTTCCATTTACATTCCTTTTGCAGATATGTATCCATTCACCCAGCCATTCATTTGTTCCTGTGCAATCCCTACTACGAACTAAGCACTGGAATACTTGCCTTCTCGCCCATCTCGTATTAGGTGCACTCACCTTCTGAGGCTCGTATCTTCCTGTCTCCTAGAATCCCTCAACAGGATTAAATGACAGTGGTAACCTTTTTTAAATTCTCACCCGAGGATATGTTTTTATTGATAAGGGGGGGAGGGGACGGAGAGGGAGAGAGAGAGAGAGAGAGAAATAATGATCACGTGCCTCCCGTATGCACCCTGACTGGGGATCGAACCTTTTGGTGTATGGGACAATGTTTTAACCAACTACGCCATCCGGCCAGGGTGGTAACTTGTTTTTTTAACACTTTTTTCCCTCGTCTGCCCCACTTCCCGGCTTCCCTATTAGAACTTCCTGGGGCGGAGCCGCCTCCCAAATAAACCATTCACACTCAAATCCTGGTCTGTGTCTGCTTCTGGGAGAATGTAAACTTATGGAAGGTGGTGGTGTTGGGAGGGTGGAACATCAGGAATTCCCACTTAGTCTACACTCTCCCTTGATTGTGCAGGACAGGGTCGAGGTAAGAGAATCACTGGTGATAATGTGTGTGAAAGCACTCTGAAAAAATGTCAGCTTTCATATGTTCATTTTGGGGGCAAATGCATTGGGAATACAAGCTCACCTCAGAGATATTGTGGGTTCGATTCCAGACCACCACAATGAAGCAAATATCATGATAAAGAGAGTAACCTGAATTTTCTGGTTTCCCAGTGCATATAGGTTATGTTCACACTATACTGTAGCCTACTAAGTGTGTAATAGCATTATGTCTAAAAAAGCAATGTACACACCGTAATTAAAAAAGTACTTAATTGCTAAAATATGCCAACCATCATCTGACCCTTCAGCAACTCATAACCTTATTGCTGGTGGAGGTCTTGCCTCTTGTCAATGAAAATGCAATATCTGCAAAGTGCAATAAAGTGAAACAATAAATGAGGAAAGAGCGGAAGGTCCCTGTTCTTAGAGAGGAAGACCAAACCAAATGCAGTTTGGGGAAATCACTAATTTCAAGTTTTTCCTTCCCGTTGACTGGCAAATAGACACAATACCTATTTCTGGGGGTTGATGAGAGAATTGATTGAAGTCACAGTGAAAAGTGTTGACACATAGTAGGGTCTCAACAATATTTGTTGAATGCCAATCTGATTTATGAAGACTAGATAATATGCTTATTCTCAATTTATGTTTACATAACCTTGGCTTATACACATAAATCACATAGAAGTAGGACTTGAATACCTTCCAAGCCAATGAAACAACTGAAAGAAGGTTGCTCAGAAAATAATTTCTATGTTGTAATTGGACATTTCACGGTTGCTATTTCCTAGAAACACCCAGCTCTTCAGTTTTGACTTTATTCCCACAAATTTATTCTGGCTTTAAGAGTAAATAAATGACATGCCAACTATTTACAAATCACTAAAATCATGTTTAAAAATAGAATGTGGTCCATAAACCTAAAACAACAGACTCATGGCTCAGGCTTCCCGTGGAAGGTTGAATAATGCCCTCCCTCAAAGATGTCTGCTTCCTAATCTCTGGAACCTTCGAGTGTTACCTTACACGGCACCAGAGACTTTGCAGATGTGGTCAAATTAAGGATTTTTGAGATGGGGAAATCATCCTGGATTAGCTGGGTGGGCCTGGTATAATCAGAAGGGTTCTTCTCTGAGGGAGAAAGATGGCTGCGAGTCAGAGAAAAGGCCGTTTGACGAAGGAGGGAGATTGGAGTGAGGCAGTTACAAGCCAAAAGACTGTTGGAAACCTTTAAAAGCTATAGGAGACAAGGAACCCATTCTTCCCTGGAGCCCCCGGAAGGAACAAGCCCTGCCAATACCTAAATTTTAGCTTCATAAGACTCAGTTTGGAATTCCGACCTCCAGAACTGTAAGATAATAAGTTTGTGTTATTTTAAGCCACTAAATTTCTGGTACATTGTTGCAATGGCACTTCCGTAATGGCTCTGACAAGAACCAATTCTCCACTCAGGGTGTGGTTTGCAGGAAGTAAGCCATGAGTGCAGACCCTCTGCCCCAAACCCAGTCATTCCTTCACCTCTTGCATTATTTGTACTTTAATTCAATAGAGAAAAAACATATAGCAGAAATATATTTTAAATAGGGACTTGCTCCAAACTTGAGTCTCAACTATAGCAAAGTTGATAACATTTACCTTGTAGGCCCGAGGCTAAAAGATGCCAGACTTAAGACCTAGAGTTCAGATCAATAAATGTTCCATACTGACACTTTCTAATGGAAATATAACAGCCACGTATGGCATTTAACATTTCCTAGCAGCCACATTTTTAAAAATATAAAAGGGGTGAAATAAATCTTAGTAATATATTTTATCTAATATTTACAACATTATCATTTCAATAGGCACTGATACACAATGATTAGTGAGGCAGAGAACTGTGGGACAAAATGGAAAGCAAGGAACAATGAGAGAGAATGGAATTATGAGGAAAGTAGAGAACTATGAAAGGGAATGGCATTATAAGAATGGAGAATTATGGGTGACCATGGGATTCAGTGAGAAGCAGGGAACTATGGGAAAGAATGGGATTATGGGAGAGAATTGAGAATTGTGGGAGAAGCACAGGGATGTATGGGAGATAATAGGATCATGGCAGAAAATGGAGAATTGTGGGAGTATAAAATTGTGAGAGAAAATGGGATTATGGGAAAATCGGGTAATTATGGGAGAGAATGGAGACTTATGGGAGAAGCAGGAAATTATGGGAGAATGGAATTATGGGAGTAGCACAATATTATGTGAGTGAATGGAATTATGGGAGAAGTACAAAACTGGCATGATGGGAGAAACAGGGAACTATGGGAGAGAGTGGGATTATGGGAAAAGTAGAAATCTATGTGAGGGAATGGGATTATTGGGGTAAATAGGGAATTAATTATGGTAGAGAATAAGATTATGAGAGCATGAAGAATTGTGGGAGAAACAGAGAACTATGGGTGAGAATGGGATTATGGGAGAAAATGGGATCATAGGAGCAGAGAACTATGGGAGAAAATGGAATTACAGGAGAATGGCATTATGGGAGAGAATGGAATTATGGGAGAAGTGGAGAATAATGGGACAGAATGATATTATGGGAGATGCAGAGAATTATAGGACGGAATGGGATTATGGGAGAAGCAGAGAACTGTGGGAGGAAATGATATTATGAGAGAGAATGAAGAATTATGGGAGAAGCAGGGAATTATGAGAATGAGATTATGGGATAAGCAGAGGACTATGGGAGAGAATGGAATTATGGGAGAAGCAGGGAACTATTGGAGAAAATGGGATTATAGGAGAGAATGGGATTATGGGAGAGAATGGAGAACTGTAGTAGAAGCAGGGAAATATGGGAGAGCTAGGAATAGATAAAGCAGGTCTAGAGCATCCAAATTGCCCCAATGCCCAAAGAGCATGTATCAGTTGGGACTTCAAGCCAGATATTGATGTTTAAGACCACAGAAATGCATGCTGCTAATGATGTATTTATTTGATGAGTGTTAACTGTCTATTATGTGCTAAGCACCATTTAAGAGGTGTATAATTTTCTTGGTCACTAAAATTATGGTGAAGTTTTTCAATTAAAAAAAAAAACCTGGGTAATTGTATTAAAAACCTCTCTATAGCAGGGGCAATTTTTGGTACAAGTTGTGAAATCTCAGCAAATAATCAGTAGACATACTTTTCTGCAGTTAACGCCTAGCCTTTTCTGTTAGCATGTCCCCATAACTGGGAGTCTGGAGTTGATTAAACACAGTTCCTGCCAGTTCCTTGCAGAGCTGACCACTCGAAATCTCCAAGCATGTTGAGGATATAATAAGTATACTCGCTGGTGAACCCGATCCAGAGCAAAGAAACCACGTTTCACATCTTGAAAACTGTAGGATCCTGATATGGACGCTGCACTTTAACATTCTTTGGTTTATTTGGGAGCTTTTTGGCTTTTCATTCAATTTGGTGGCATTTTGAGAGTGATGCTCCTGGAGGCCAGTTTGCTGCTTGCTAAAGTACTAGTAATCTCACCTCCAAAGAGTACATGGTTTTTCTTTCTTTTTTTTTTTTTAAGATTTTATTTATTTTTAGAGAGAGGGGAAGCGAAGGAGAAAGAAAAGGAAGGAGAGAAACATCAATGTGTGGTTGCCTCTCACATGCCCCCCTCTGGGGACCTGGCCCACAGCCCAGGCTTGTGCCCTGACTGGGAATTGAACCAGTGACCCTTTGGTTCGCAGGTGGGTGCTCAGTCCGTTGAGCCACACCAGCCAGAGTGCAGCTGGTCTTTGTTAAGTGGGCTTTCTAGCAATAAAAGAACTGCCGCCTTCCAGGACAATGCAATTATGAGCAAATGAGATCTGCTCACATTTTTATCACAAAAAGGAAATTGAAACTTGTGACCATACATTCTAAGAACCTGATTTGAGGTTTGTTCTCTTTGAACTCCCAAATCCCTTAATACTCTGGCTGCCTCTTAAGCCCTTTTTCCTCTAAGTCACACACAGACAGGCTCACTCACCTTAAAGAAGCCTGTACTGAAGCAAAGTTCTCAGCCCGCTGTCCCAGGAACTGTCCACCAAAAAAGATCTCAATAGCGATGCGGTTGTCACTCAGCTCAAGGTGACTCTGCCTCTCACCCTCAGGGGACCCTTGACAATATCCGGGGACATTTTTTGGTTGTCCCAACTTGGGGAGATTGCTATTGGCACCCAGTGGGTAGAGGCACTACAGACGCTGCTGCTAAAAATCCCACAATACACAGAAGAGCCTCGCCCCTCCATAAGTGCCTATTGCAGCCACAGTGGGGAAGCCCTGCTCTAGTGGACACCTAGAAAGCATCGGGGGACCACGAACCCTTCTCCAGTGAGCGATTCTCAAAAGGCTGCAGAGGAGGGAGTCTGGGCCAGTCCGCCTGGGTTTGAATGCTGGAGCCATCAGTTCCTGGTTGTGCCTTCTTGTGCATTTGCCCCCCTCTCTGTGCCTCATCTACAACAGGAGAATGATAATAATAGTACCTTCCACAGAGAGCAGTTATGGGGCTTTAACTGGGTTAAGAGTCCAAAGGTGTTTCACACAGTGCCAGGGAGCACTATGTAAGTGTGTGTTTCTTAAGTGGGTTTGCTGATCTCTGCAAAAGCATTTCAGGGCTTATGGGGAGTAAGGAAACATCCTGAGATTCAGATCTGCTACAGCAAGAGGAGTGAGTCAATTCCATCTGACAACTATGTTCTTTCTTTCCAGTTCATCAACCCAAATCGGAGAGCCGCTGAGTAGAGGAACCCCCTTCACAGTGGCCTCGGTCCACAAAAGGTTAAGTGCTTGGTCCTCAACCTCCCCAGTTTCTTTCCCTCCTTCCCCAGCAAAACTAGTGACTGACTATCGGCGCCGCCAGGAGAGAGTGGAAAACACACAACTGCACAGGGACAGAACCCACCCACTTACCCACAGACTCTCACACAGCCGCCCCCACAGTAGATGCCTGCAGACCACTAAGCCAGCCTGCACCCACCGGGCTGCGCGCAGAGCCTCCCTCCTCCTGGAACCGCCAGACATAGTCAGGTGGGGCGCCCTGGATGCAAAGGGAGTTGGAGAGAAGCCCGTGGGCACTCCGGGGTTGGCATCCTTGTTAAATTCTGTCTCAGCACGCACACACCCGCGGGGAGGGCTGAGAGGAACTGGGACAAAGAGTAGGGGGTCCCCGTGGGGAGCTTAGGCACGGTGGGGGGCGATCGCTAGCCACTCACCTGGCCGCGTTCCCTGATCCACCTGCCACCCAGGGGAGCAGCAGCGGGAGCGCAAAGGTCCAGGGCAGCGTCATCTTCATCGGGGGCCTCCCTCTGCCGCTGTTGCCTGCCACTCCTCCTCCTGCCCCCAGGGAGGGCTCAGAACATCGTGCAGGGGGGACCCACAGCTTCCTCTCTCCTCTGCTGGGCTGCTTGTGGCTGCCACTCCTCCCCAGCCCGGTCTTTCGGGGGCAGGGAGGGAGGCTGCGGCAGGGGGCGCTCGTGGCCCCTGGAGAGGTGGGGGCGCCCTGGCCAGGCCGCCGCAGCTCCTCTGTGGGTGAAGCAGGGTCGGTGCGCGTGAGGGAGGGCGGGGCGGGCCATGCACATCTGGCTGGGACCCGCCTCCAGCACTGCTGGCTCATCCTCGGTGCCGTGTTCACCAAACAACTTACCCCAGACTCAGTTCACTTCACTCCAGTCTATTTCAGACATGGGCAGCTTTCAGTGAGTGGTACCTGCACCGGAGTATTTAAGAATGTGGTTGAGAAGTCAAAGCAGGACCTGAGCATGCCAGTTCGCAGTGACACTTCTATCCTATTTCTGTTTAGACTTTGACACTCTGCTGGGTTTTCACCCACCAACTGCAACTCATGGGCTTGCTGGGGCTGGAAAGTCACCTCCTGTGTAGCCCCTTCCTTTGACAAGCGACCTGCCATACTCATTTTTGACAGCTCACTCACATGAAACCACCGGACGATACAGTAATACGGTAACCAGTGCGGAAACTAATGGCAGAAACACAGTGCTATGCGAGTTCAGAGAATTCACTTGGGTGCTTCACTTGTTCTTTATTTTGATAACTTGTTAGAGTAGAATGAGTGATCAGTCTCTCCTTCACCCCCTCCCTGCATCCATGCTCTTTGTCTTCCTGGGAGGCAGAGCCTATGGCTCCACATTTTGGCTTTGGACTTGACTGTGTGACCAGTGGCATTACGGTCAGTTCCAAGCCCAGGCCTTAAAACACCCAAGTGTCTATCACAGGCATGAACGGAGCGTGTCCCAGCTAGTGTCACAGCTCAAGGAGAATGAGAAACAGGTAGAGCGCAGCTAGGTGACCAACTTGCAGACCTATAGCTTAGAGCGATACCAGTCGTCAAGCTTAGTGTATATCAGCAAGGTCAGCGGTGCCGGTCAAGCTGCCGAGGCTTATTGTGATGATGTGTTACACAGCCTATAGCTGACACGCTTGTGACCTGGTGTTAGAAATAAAACAAAGAAGAATATGGAGAAACAGGTTTGCCTTGATTATAAGCTTCCTTCGTTGGTTTATAATAGGGTTGTGAACCCTGACGGGGTGGGGGACAGCTACTAAGAAGGGTTCCTGCTGGCTAAAGGAGCTCAATTTTTTTTTTTTTTTTTTTTTAAACAGAGCCCTGCAGCCATTTCTAAGCAGGAGCTTCTCACACAAGCCATGCTTCAGGGAGAAACCTGCACTGATCTACCCACCTCTTTGTGAAACTGCCTGCCCGCACTGTGTTCCTGCCCTCTGAGCCAGCCCTTATAAAGGTGTTCCCCTAGTTTAACCAATAGCAGTGAGACCTTCGCCATCCGATTGGAGCTGGGGCCAATCACAGCAGCTCTATTTTAACCAATCAGGGCAGTGCCTTTTGGGCCAAACTGCAAGAATTTGCAGTCCTCATGGATGCACCAATCAGGGACCAGGGGCGGGGACTCTTGTCCAAACAAGCCAGTTCCCCTCCTGCTTGGGAAGTGCACTTTCCCTTTCAACCAAGAGCGGGCGCTACCTCTTCAGGGCTTGGAGCAGAGCGGAGCTGTCTAGCCGGAAAGAGGCCTGGCCCCAGGGCTGCCTCACAACACTGCTATTTCACAAGTGTCCTGTTGCACAGCCATGCTGTATCATAATCAAGCCGTTTTGTGCTGAATAGTTTCCTTCTTCAGCACACCCCAAACTGGGGATTCTTGTTGGCATTGATTTGGTGCCAATGACCGGTTGACAGGTTTATGCCATAATTCCAGCCAATGAAATGTGGTGAGGATGAGGAAAAGTCTTGCTGCAGCTTCCTGGTTTACATCAGAGCTGTCCTTAATAAGGTAAGCCATGTTGGATCTTCTGTTTTATGGCTGAAGACATCCTAATGGATTCAGCATGCCTGGTTGGCCACTGAGCTATTCATAGCCAAGAGTGACAGGCATTGTCCCAAACACTTTGCAGGCATCAACTTCCCGAACACCCACCCTCGTTCTCATCTTCTTATCGCTTTGTGACTTCAGATGTCAAATGAGTCTCATGAAGCAGGTAACAAGATGATCTCGTCAAGGCTGTTACCAAAACCCTTTGAACTCTTCATACCATAACTGGTCTTATTTACTGAAAAGAGTAAAATTCAAAGGAAAGAATAGAAGGTATTAACTGTATACCTGCCAATATCGTAATGCAGATGGAATATAAAATGTGTCTTGGGTGAGGTTTGCCCACAAGCAGATTCGGAGGCAAGGACTGAAGTGGCAACAGTTTGTTCTGGAGGAGCGGAGAGCCCTAGCAGGGGAGAGAGGTAGTGAGTCTGGTGCGGGAGGGCAAACAGTAGCTGGTGTGAATCAAGCTATCATTGGGGCAACTGCAGCTTCACGCTGCTGGGCACCTCCCAGAGCCAGCCTAGAACCTGCGCCTCCACGTGATCTCATGTGAAAGGCCAGGGGGCTGGGGTATTTAGACACCATCTCCATTCGGTCATCTCCTGAAGGCTTCCACTGGGGTGCTGATTGTAGGACTTCTGCCTGCTGCGATGAGGGCAGAGAAGAATCCCACAGATGCTGACTACTGATGTGCTCCTGGCGCTGTCCAGCCTGGGAGGAGGTGGGTGGGGCATCACACTGGTGGCTACCTCAGGCCTAGCAATTGAATTGAATTGCAAAGTACGATTGCGCCCATGCCACTTCTTCCGAAACAATCAGATCCCGATCCCTCCCTCCGCCAAATATACCATCATTCAAAAAAATCCTGATAAAACATGAATCTAAATGGTGGGGGCCATCCTGCTTTCTTAGCCTGAGTTGTCAAGTGTCAAGCATCTTGCATAACGTTTATCGGTCGCTTTCCAGCTTTACGTTCAGCATTTTGGGGCTGTTTCTGCTCTTTGCTTTTTTCAAAGCCGACTTCCCTTCTGCAGGCTTGAAGGAGATGATGGACATTGTGACAGGATACATCTAGAGAAAGTCAAACACTTCTCGGCCAATCTGTCTATTATTTGGGGTTGGGGGGAAGAAAGTGGCACGAGGTAGCACGAGGAACAGAGAAACCACCTGGAAATGATGCGCTGCCGGGTTGGGTACGAATTGCCTTGCAGAAGCAGCTGTTTTTCACAATCGTGCTGGCGTGGCTGACTGAAGAGAACTACTGTTTAGTGTGCCCTCCTCCATTCTACAAAGGAAAAGCAATCTTTGATCGGAATCTCATAAAATCATCCACACCTATTATAGGGCTATGTTTTGTTCTCCAAATCTACTTCCATTTAGGCCCCCCCCTCCCCGTGTAGAACAAGAATGATGGGTTACCTTGGTGCTTTCTGAATATACACACATAACACACATAGAAAACATTTGGCACTTCACATGTGCCTGCCACCGAGATCCAAAACTTGTATTGAGATATCAGCACCGGAGGCACAACACTGTTGGGCGAAAGAGCTGGATGGAAGAATATCTAGGCCAGAGTTTTGAACTTCAATATAAATGACTGGGAAAGGGGGAGAGACTTGTTAAAATGGAGATTCTGATTGTGCAGCTTTGGAATGAGGCTGAGTCTTGATGACTACAAAAACTCCAAGCGGTGCTTGTCTGAGAGCCTCTGAGGGTGGTGGGGTCTAGAGAGCAGCTGGAGCAGCCATTCTCAAGTTCGGCTGCCCGGTGCAATCGTCTGGGCAGTTGTGAAACTACTGATGCCTGGACCTCACCCCAAGAGATTCGAATGTCTGGACTATGGCTTGGCCGTGGGGACATTGTGAACTTCCTCTGGGACATTGTGAACTTCCTCTGGTAGTTTCCATGGAGAGCGGACACTAAGAGTCATTGATCTGGACAAACTCCGACTTCTTACAGATGGAAAAATTCAGGTCCAGCATGCGAAGTGCCTTGCCCAAGGTCACACACGGGATGAGTTCACCTCTGTGTGTTCCCATCATGTAGTGCTCCCCCTCGGACTTCATAGCATTTTCCCGATCATTCCTACAGAGGGAGGCCATGGCCCCTCTTGGTCATCTCCTAGGTTTATTGTAGCCCAGCAACATGCTCTAGAAATTGATGTGTTTTTTTCCCCCAGTCTGTTTCTTTCCATTCCTTCTCTTTCCATAAGAGGAGGCAACGAAGTGTGAGATTCTCAATGCACACACTGCTACATTCTGTATGGGAAGGTGTATCTTGAGATATAAACTGTTTTTTCTTTATTCTGTGCTTGTCAAGGACCCTTTTCTGGAAGCTCTATGGTAGAAGCAACATCCCAATCATGCCCAGTCTTCATTCTCTTTCTCATACCATCTTCTTCCTCCCTTTGTCCTCTCCCTCCATTCTTTTTTTTAAAGATTTTATTTATTTATTTTTAGACAGAGGGGAAGGGAAGGAGAAAGAGAAGGAGAGAAACATCAATGTGCGGCTGCCTCTCCTGTGCCCCCTACTGGGGACCTGGCCCGCAACCCAGGCATGTGCCCTGACTAGGAATCAAACCAGCGACCCTTTGGTTCACAGGCCACGGTCAATACACTGAGCTACACCAACCAGGGCTCTCTCCCTCCATTCTTGCTCAGACATTTAACTAGAACCTACAAAGTGCCAAGCCCTGTGCTAGGCAGTGGGGTGACCTGGGCTGGACAATGAACACATATTTTTTTAGAAAGTCTTGTCTTCTTTAATGTAATGAGTCTCCACACCTCATGGGGAGAATCGCTAAAATGAAATTAAAAGGGGAAAAAATGACACCTTGATTCATTTCCCCTCAAAGATTTTGCCGGCTTTTAGAGCTCTCCACTCTCCTTCAGGAACAAAAAGAAATTGCTATTTCTGGGTGATTACTGCAGGCTGGACATTTTATAGAAGGCAGTTCTTTACTCTTGACAACACTTATAAGGCAGATATTATTACACAATTTTGCAAATGGGTAATTTGAGGCTTACAGTAGTTAACTATCTCCGAGGTCATCTATCAATGTAATAAAAAGAACATGGATTTTGAAGTCAGACCTCACCGGAGATTAATTTTGCCACCAAGTTTCATTCTTCATAGCAGATGCATAACCTGGTGGGGGTGGGGGGAGCCAATTCACCACCGGAAACAGTGAATAATATTTTATATGCAGGGAAGTATGTTCTGGTGAGAAACAACATGGCATTCATCTGATTTTTAAGAGAGGCTATGACCCTTTAAATCTCACTATTCTGTAGAAAAATCCCCTTGCTGTGAAAGAAATCTCATTGTGTGAATGCTATCTCCCTTCACTTCTACCAGTTTCTTAGGTTTCCAGCTTAAAGCACTCAATCATCAGGGGCTTTTCTTTTTGTCTCCATTGGGAGTGGATATGGCGTGAGTCCATCCTGGACACTTCCTTCCTGTTCCGTGTGTAAATATCCTTTGCTATTTTCCTGCTCACAGTTGAATGTAATAATAACTTGGCAAAGCTTGTCTATTTATTTTTACCTACATAAAGCCTATATAATGATTTGCAAGAACTAAACCCAGGCAACTCCATTCAGACAGGCCGTAAAAAATAGACTCTTTACTCAAAGTCACTCCAACTTAATTTGGGAAAATTTGATGGAGAAATCTGTGCGCTATAAAATTAGAAGTACATTTTTTGATCCTTCTTTTTAAAAAATAAACATGGCAAAACTTTCTAAACCAAAATTCTTTGTTCTTTTCTGGATATATACCTCCCTATTAAAAAAGGTTCTCATACATGGTTTACAGGCTTGTTCACTCCATTAACAAACATTTGTTGTATCTACGCAGTCATGTGCTGGACACTGTGTTCTAAGGAGATATAAAGATATATGTCCCTGGGTGACAGGGACATAAATATATTATTAGAATTAATGGCGTACATGGTAACAGAAGTACTTTATGGTGCTGTAGAAACAAGGAAGGAAGAAGATAAATTCTTTGTGGTCTGTACATTTAAATGTTTGTTCCTGTATTATCGCCTACTTTTATGCATTATATTGTAAAATGATCTGTCTTTGGAAAGATTTTCAGAAAGTGGAAGATGTTGCAAACTGTGTTTGTGCAGATAACAAGTTTCCCCAAACCCCGTTGTCCTCGTCCACAACTCTGCTACAGTTGAGTGAGGCAGCACCGTTTGCTGCAAAGACGCTAGGGTTGGAAATGAGGAGATCGGGATTCAGTTCAGGGTTCTACCGACTCATTTCCTCAACTTGGGCAAGCCAGTTCATCCCTTTGGGCCTCCCTTTCTACAGCTATATTATGCTTGCCAAAGATTCTGGATCCTTAACTGCCTTTCTCCAAAGTTCTGTGATTCTAACATTTTCTTGGGCAGGAAGGTGAGGGAAAACTCGACTAGGGCCCAAAGACTGTATCTGAGATTGGAAAGTTGGGTGCATTTCAGCAGATAAGGAATCCTGATCCAATGAATAAATGGATGGATAAATGAGTGGATGAACCGTTTCTTCTATTGTAGCTGAGATCCATCCTGCTTTGCTTCTGGCTCTAATTCCACCTTGTACATGAATTTCTTGATTACTCACTTGGTGCCAGGCACCATGCTTGGAGTTGGTGATCGAACATTCAGAACATTAGTGTCACCAATCATTGCGAGTATCTACAAACCCTCTGCACATTCCCTAAACACCCTTCGGGATGGCAGCATCCTGTTGAGAAGCACTGGCCTACCACGATCGGAAGCTTTGTCCTATGGGCTATGGGAGCCACTGGGGGAGTTTGAACAGGGTAGTGACATGATACATGACCACATGTGAGTTTGACAGCACTGAGGCTTCTCCAGAGACAATGGATTGAAGGCCAGAGTCAGAGGCTCAGGAGGCTGCAGTGCCAGTTCAGACAAATGGACCTGCACTGCGCTGAGGTAGCCGCAGCATTGATGGAGAAGAAGAGAACCAGTGTAGTAAGGGGAGAGCAGAGGGAATAATCCAGACCTTGGATCTGAGAGCCAAACAGCTTTGTGATCTTGGACTGGGTGACTGTGGGCAAGTTGTTTGGCCTCTCTGTGCCTCAGGTTCCTCACCTTTAAAATAGGAGGTAATAGCCCTGGCTGGTGTGGCTCAGCGGACTGAGCGCTGGCCGGTGAACCAAAGGGTTACTGGTTCGAGTCCCAGTCAGGGCATATGCCTGGGTTGTGGGCCAGGTCCCCATTGAGGGGGGAGGGCATTGCACAAGAGTCACCCACACATTGCTGTTTCTCTCCTTCTCTTTCTCCCTCCCTTCCCCTCTCTCTAAAAACAAATAAATAAAACCTTTTTTAAAAAAGAAGGCAATAATATCTACTGCATAGGCATGTTAACCATTCATATAAAAGCTCCATGAAAGCTGAGACTTTGTCTCTGCTCACCCTTGTATACCTAATGCCTGGTACCATGGCACTTAGTACGTGCTTGATGAATGACTGAATGAGTGTTCATTAAATGGATGGGACAAAAATGAAAATCATGTAGAAAAACATGGCCAGCATTATGATACCCATGCACTGACGTGTATCTGCACCTTGCTAGTGTTTGGTAACCTCAGGTGACCGTCTATAGGGTGTCCCAGTCCTTTCACTCTTATTCTCAAGGGCTCTGTCTCTCGTATGCCATTCCTGCTCATGTCTTCTCCGCTGGTTAGGGTCCTGGCAGGGAATAGCTAGATGGACACCAAAGATTTCTTCCCCTAGAACAGAGCTGGACTATATCTCCTAGACTCCAGGCATTTACATGGGATACGCTGGACAAAGGGATTATTCATGTCCCACAAGGGACAGAGCTGGACAGAGTGAGGTTTCATCATGATATGTTCAGAATGGCATGCAATGTAAAACTTATGAATTATTTCTGGAATTTTTCTTTCAATATTTGCAGACCACGGTTGACGGCATGTAACTGAAACCGTGGGAAGCAAAACTGCAGCTGAGGGAGGACCACTGTAGGTGCCAAAGCCTGCTTACCTTGAACACCTGCGACATTTCATCGGAGGATTTTTTAGTCACTGATGACAGCCCTAAACCATCAGAGGACAGGGATTTGGTGACGCAACATCCCAGCTACCTCGCCCCTTGGGGGGATTCTGAGGCATGCTCTGCAGTCACTCGGGGTCCCCCAGAGGGACTGAGCTCCGGATGCCCGGAGTGGAAGTGGCCCGCCAGCTTATGCATTCTGGTTTCCTTCTCTTCCCTGTCTCACTTTCCCCTCTCTTGGCCAATATTTCCTGGGGTCATCTTCCAAGTAACCTACCGGCATCCCCCTCCTTGCCTTTGGGGAAATCCCATATAAAATGCCTATATATTCTGCTAGAAACGATTTCCACACAAACTTTGAATAACATCTTGTCGCACATTTGGAGAGGGAATCTCTTTTCAAGTTCATTCAACGTCAATTCTATTACCTGTGTGAGCTCTGAGGTTCCCCATGGCAACTTTGAGCATAGTGGGGTGCTGGGCGGCTCTTTCGATGGGTAAGTGGTCATTTGGTGAGAAGCATCCAGGGGGTGAAACCTGGAAACTGAATACTAAACTCAGTGCTTGGTCACAACCTTCCATTTTACCAAACTTGTGAACACGTGGTAGTGTTTTTTTGTTTTTTTTTTTTTGTTTTGTTTTTGTATAGTGTGAAGTTTGTATGGTGTGAAAGTGAAGAAAACATCTTTTACATTTTGTTCTCAGCACAACAAAATACACTATAAATTCCTCAAATGACAGATTTCCTATGCATGTAAATTCTAGCTTTTCCTTTTGTCAAACTCAAGGTACTGCTTGGATGCCAGGAACGAGAATTCATGTAAATGGAAGCTTATGATAGAAACACAATGTGATACTTATTACATATTTCCAAGTCTGCTATGTTTGATAAACAGAAAAGAGAATGCATAATAGTATTTTGCTGATGTTAAATAAGCTTCAGATTATGAAAATAAGATATCTCCTGTTTGCTGCTGGGTTCTATAGAGATACACATTAATTACTAAAACATTTTAGATGATGGCATACATTTGAGGACTAACAATACAACATAGATCTGCTGGAAATAGTCAACTGTGCATGAAATTTACTGTGAAAAAGTTGATTTTGTTTGCTCTTTCATTCAACAGATTGTTTACCTGTGGGACAGAGCAATGAACAAGAGAAAACTCAAAGAAAGCTTCCTTACAATAAGGAAAAACAGACAATAAACAAATAAATAAATACACAAGTAGTAGAACTTATGCTTTTAGTTATAGAAAGATTTTTTGAATAAGCTGGATATCCTGTTATATACATAGGTCTTAATTTGGCTTTATAATCAAAGAAAAACAAAATTGGAAATTTTTGTGAAGTCACTGGTCCATATTTGGGTATACACCTCATTTAGTTAAACTGCATTTGTTTTCTAAATCATATCTTTCAAAGCAATGTTTTTAAATGATTTCTTAAAAATAGGAAAACATTCTTTGGGACAAATGGGGAGGGGTATTAATTATTGCACGTGTGCCTACAGGTGTGACTTTGGAGCTCCTGTAAAACGGCCACGCAAAGCTTCATTCATATCACTAAATCCTGATGATCAAGGGGCCATTCCACCTCAGGAAGCACAGAGAAAGAACACAAGCTCAGTATTCTGCGAGAAAGCAGGAGATCTCCTCCTTAAAGGAGGGAAAAAATGCCTTGGTAGGAATTGTGCTGTACTGTTGAGTGTTACTTCCAGTTTAGGGCTCTAAGTTAACAATCTCCGTTTGCCCTGGCTGGTGTGGCTCAGTGGACTGAGTGCGGGCTTGCAAACCAAAGGGTCACCGGTTCAATACCCAATCAGGGCACATGCCTGGGTTGTGGGCTGGGTCCCCAGTAGGGGGCAAGTGAGAGGCAACCACACATTGATGTTTCTCTCCCTCTCTTTCTCTCCTCCCCTCTCTAAAAATAAATAAGCAAAATCTTTACAAAGTAAAAGAATCTCCTTGTCTCTTGTTCTTAATGAACTGAACCAGAGACCTGATCAAAACCTGCTGATGGGTATCCCCGAGACCAACCACATTCTCGAGGTGCAGTGTAGCTCTGACTTCATCGTTAGGAATTTTGATCTATTTTCCTGTCATGAGAGAGTCCCGCCCATGTATTTGTGAGATCGAATGTAGGGGGACTTCTAAGACTGAGAAATCAAGATATCTAAATAAATAACTGCTACCAGTTCTTGGTAAAGTGAATCGTTGGAAGGCGGTATTCTTCACCGGTCCCAAAGAGTCAATGAGAACACTTTCAGGATATGAGACATCTAGAAAGTCTGTATTCCCATTTGCATGTAAGTGCGAACAGATATAAGATACCGCCCTTGGAGGAGGTGGGTCAACGCCTGCCACCCACAGTTGATTCTCTTCTGGTGCCTTTCCCTTTCTGTCCAATTTAAATTGATTCCAGGTGGCCAACTGAGAGCTTTGGTTTCTATTCTTATTCGTAAAGGCATGGGCATAAGACATGGTGAATTATAAGACAAGTTTTGGAAAACAAACTTCCCAAGAAGTAGATTCCATTTTATCTGGTCTCTTCTATCTTTATTTTGTGTTGACTTTGTTTTTGTGACACAAAATTTCAGAGGTATATGGGACCTGGAATCACATGGAATGAGTAAAATTTCTGTTTCTTCATACCGTCAGCTGTAAAATAGGAAGAAGTACCTCCTAGGGTCATTGTGAACTTAAATGAGTTAATGCAGATTTAGCCTTTAGAACAGTGCCTGGTACAAGGTAAGCACCCAGTATTAGATGTCATGGGGTCGGAATTGGTTTTTATGAGTTGTGGCCAAGGCCCGTGACTTGAGAGTGGCAACTAGAGCTCCTGACCCCCAACCCTTACCACCACACTGTGATCCACCTTCAAAACCAACATTGGCTTTGGAGTTTGGGGTCAAATACAAGTTAATCTCCCAGTCACATTGTTCATTATATCAAAGACGCATGCCTTTTGGAAGGCCTAATTTTCTGCATGGTGCCCAATAGAAAGCCAGTATTTATCACAAGAATTCTGCTAATGCTTTCTAACATAAAAAGGCTTATTTAAAAGACGTGCTCTTTGGCCTCCTGTTTTCTCCAAAAAAACCCATGAAGTTTATTTGTTCTTCAGCAATGTAAGATCTCCACTGCTCACAACCACAGCGATGGGAAAACTCAGTCAAAAAATACACTTTGTCGTATGGGGATGTAGAGAAACCTTCGTGCTTCAATGAAAGGCAATGCACTATTTAGATCACACCCTTCCTGGGTTTCCGATTCTGGCCTTTCATTGTTTTTGAGCTATTTTACTGCAAGTTGTAGACGGCTGGTAACAATGCAAAATCGTTTATACCTATAGACAAGTTCTTCAAGTCCACTGGAGGTTCAAGTGACATCCCTCCCCCACGCAGGAAGAGGCCATTTGTAAGTTCATGGCAACACTCCTGATCTATATATGTATCTGTTCTTTGGTTTCTCCTTTGAACTGCTGGTAATATCTTATTGGTTCCCACAGTAATGAGTTATACGTCTTTAGTATGGGTTCATCTTATATCTTTATGAGAGTCACGATTTTGCCTTTTTTGAAAATTATCCCTTAATGGTGAAAAATCCAGAACTAACAGATATATAGTTTAAATAAGTGAAAAAATGTAAATATATGTAGTACCAAGTATTTTTTGAAATACTGGTTTTCTTTATTTGTGGGCACTGGTTTAATAACTTAAACATTCCCGGTTGCTATTGCTTTAGTCTTTATTACTTTCATCAAGTTGGATTTCCAAACCAGTTTGGGTTTTAAAAAATTCTTCTTTTGATTGTTCACCACTATTTCAAACTGTAAAAAATCGTTCTTAGCTCCCCGAATGTGCAAACACAGGCTGTGGGCAGGGTGTGGTTGGACCGTAGTTTTCTGATTCCTGCCATACAAACATCAGTTTGTTTATACAGTTATGTATGTGTTATGTTTATACATGAACACAGTTCTGTTTATACGTGATTTCTGCCATTTCATGTTTCCACTCCTTAGCAGACCAGCCCTGATATGCAACCTGGAACTCCATTTTCTCCTCACCTATGATGAGTTTCTCTCTCTTGAAGTAAGAGTTGGGAGAGACCTGACTTCCTTTAGAGTTAAATTGTGGGACCAAGTTGGCCACTGCTTGGTGGAATTGTTAATGAAAAATTTAGATTGTGAATTGAAAAAAAGATTTTCCGAAGAATTTAACGAAGTCATTGCAAATATACACTTAAGGAAAAGAAAACTTGAACGAGAATACAGAAATAGTCTGGAAACTAAACCTGAGTTGAATAAGTACACCATTTGGCCTGAATTTTTGGAGGAAAAAGAAGATACGGGAAACACCAAGACCATTCAGTGTTTATCTGTGGAAAGTCCTCAAAGGCAGAAGAGGAGTCAACCCAAAGCGAGAGTTTCAAACATTTCACTGGGTGTTAAACATCTGGGGTGTGAGGGCCTCATCAGGGATGGTAGGCAATGCTTTATTTCCTGTCAAAATTCTTTTCCCACTGCACATGCAGACGAGATGACTGTCATTTTAGTAAACACTCTGTCCTTACCGCATAAGACAAAGGAAAGTCATATTAAAATGACTTTTAAGTGCTACAGTGAGTTGAATATAATACAAAACATATAGTTCAAGGTTTTGCGGATGTGGGCCTCTGGACATTATAAACGTTGACATTCAAAATCAATCATTTGAGCAGCTGAAAATAGCTCATAGGAACGTCATTTTTCTAGACGTTAGGGACTTTAAAAGTTTTTTTTAAAGGACTTTGTAGTTGGCCAAGACAGGACTGGTGTTTTGAATAAAATATGGGTTTCGACAGCAGCCCATACTTTACATGTTGGAAAAATGCTGTTTTGGCTTTAGCACTGCAGAATTGGGGATTTTTCTCCTGCCGTTTACTACTGAAGAAACATAGGGCAGATCATTTCACCCCGATGCCTAAGAGGCAGTAATCGTTCTAAGGAGGCCACATGAAGGTATCCTGTTCATCCCTAGAAATGGGGTTCGGGGACTATAACCCATAGGTATGGGGAGTGTGGACCTTGTCTGAAAAATGAAGGCTTGGTACGCTCACCCCGTTGGGAGAAGGCAGACACCCTTCTTCCCTCTCTGGCGTGTATCGCCTAAACTCTGAGGGTCTCCATGAGACTTGCAGCCAGGGGGGCAGGGGCAGTGGGCAGTGCCGTCTCCTCCTGGGCTGATTCCCTGAACCTGTCCTCAGGCCCCCTTTCCTCTGACTTCCCAGGGAACCAGAGCAGCCCAGCCAAGGCTCTCCCGTTGCTTCTTTTATCCTAAGCCCTTCCTTGTTTCATTGTCCCCAGCTTTAATAAATATACTCTCAAAATTTTTTTAAAGATTTGATTTATTTATTTTTAGAGAGAGGGGAAGGGAGGGAGAAAGAGAGACAGAAACATCAATGTGTGGTTGCCCCTCACATGTCCCCCTACTGGGGTCCTGGCCTGCAACCCAGGCATGTGACCTGACTGGGAATCGAACTGGCGACCTTTTGGTTCACAGCCCATGCTCAAGCCACTGAGCTACACCGGCCAGGGCTACTCTTGAAATTTTTAAAAAGGCTTTAGGATTCTGGCAGTAGAATCAGGCAATGATGAAAGAACTGGGACTTGTGGGAGAAGCAGAGAATTGTGGGACAGAATGGAGAATCATCAGACATGAGGGAGAATTGTGGGAACCTTCTCCGTAAAAAAGAGAGAACTGGTGGAGACACAGAAAATTTTGAGAGTAACTGGAATTGTGGGAAATAAGGGGAATTTGGGGAGAAATGGGACTTTTGGGAAGAAATGTGAATCTGGGAGAGCATAGAGAATTGTGAGAGAAAACGAAAACATAGAATTATATGGGAGAACAGAGAATTGTAAAGGGAAACAAAAATTTGTAGAAAAATATGGAGAACTGTAGAAAAGACTGGGAATTGTGGGAGAGCACAGCATTGTAAGAGGGTCATGAAACTGTGGGATGAATTGGTAACTTTGGAAGACACAGGGAATTGTGGGAGAAGATGGAGAATTGTGAGGGAGACAGAACTTGGGAGAGACTGAGAAACGTGGGGAAGGATTCAAATTATGGGAGAGAATAGAGAATTGTGGGAAACAATAAAGAATTCTGAGAGAGACAAAGAATGGTGGAAGCTGGGAGGAATACAAAAGCAACACTGACTAAAAAAAAAGATGAATGTGCGTTTGGGAAGGTGACTCATTTACCAGCAAGACCGATAGTATATTCAGCATGCAGCTCAGAGAGGGCTGCAGATTTCCACTCTCTGAAACCCGTCTGACAGCCGCAGTGCTGTTACACCCCGTGGATTGGCAACCTCATAGGCACTGCCTCACATGGGCCAAGGTCTAGGACTGTTATTCCAAACCCTCTGCATTCTCCTCTGCTCGCAGGCTTGTTCCGCCACAGTTTGGGAAGTTAGACGTAGCGGTTTGGTGCCTCTCAGCTTTGTATACCTGACACTACTCTCAGGCGCCCTGAGACGATGTCTAACTTACACAGTTGCAAGACTCATTTTCCATGTACTTTTGGGGTGTCAGTCCAGAGAGAAAGGGTACATGGATCCTTTGCTAAGTGACATTTTCCCTCTTGGGTACTTTATTTTCCATTAGATGCTAGGAAGTCTGCTCATTCATCAGGAAATGGCCCATTTATCACTTTCATTAATAAATGCAACAGGAATGCTAGTTTCAGCTCGGAAGTGTTATAACTATAAATCATTAGCTTTGGAATAAAAAAAAAAATCTTTGCTTGCCTGTGGCCAAGACTTGATGGCTTTGTGTTGCTGCATTTGTACATCAGTGATTTCATAAGCGTTTATAATTATAACCAGGGAGATCTCCTGGCTATAACTCAGGACCCTTTCCCTGCTTGGTCTGTAATACTTTCCATATGTTGGTTTAGAAATGTTGTACCTCTCTGTTAGCAGCCTTCTCCCCCTGAAAAAGCCATCGGCTTTTAAAGACACGAGGGATATTTCACGTGTTTAAGTGGGAACAGCACTGTGATGTTACATGTCGTTACTTTCTCTTGAGAGAGCCTTGTGCTTGTGCGTGCAAACGGCCTGCACAAGGACTTGAGCTGAAAGCTGAGCATCATTGGAAACAAAAGTGGTTAAATTAATTCCCCAGCCAGGAGCAAATGCGTGAAGGCCAAGCGATAATTAGAAGCTACATTATCGCATAAAGAAAGGCACTGGCGGTCAGTGAGGTTAGAGATGAAGGCCGTCAGGCTGGTCACCATCCAGCTTGTATGGCGGCAGTCGGAGCATAGGCTTCAGTCAAGTAGGTAAAACTAGACATCTACACAATCCGAGGACGATCACACTTTCACTATACGGTGCCCTGTGATAAGTTCATTCATTTTTTCCTTATGGCTTAAAAACTTCTAGAAAAAAACCAGTAATACTTCCTTAGTACATGGCAAATGAAAAGAGTCAAAGTATGTGAGTGAGAAGTCTGCCTCCCCTTCCCCCACCTCCTCTAGTCACTCAATATCCCCCCCTAGAGATAATCTCGTTACCATTCCCACCGTGGGGCTAATCCAGTTTCAAAATAAACACAAGTCTTGAGCTCAAACTCTTTCGCACTAATATTACTCGATATTTGATACATCAAAATTCCATTCCAACAAAACAATTTGCAATGGACTGAAATGAGATATGACCTGTATTTGTGTAGCTGCACAACGGGAGTATAGAGGTTACGTGCTAAAAGAGTCAGCGGGTGCAGTTGAATGGGAGACACCTGAATAGCCATTGAGTCAGTGACCTCTGTGCCAGGAGGCACTTTGTGGGTCATATTCGATCTATAAGTTGCTCCTCCCGCATCGAAAATCCTGCAACTTTAACCGTCTTCGACAACATCCGTGCAACTCAGAAGCAAAGCCCAGAACACCCCAACCTTCTGCAGTACAGAAAAAGACAAAAGACATTCAACAGGGAATTTCCGCCTCTATTAAAGGAGAGATGGAGTTTGCTGGGATTTCCTAAATCTGTGCTGGGGAGAGCAGATTTCACTGGGGGAAGTCCTGTGGGAGAAGGAGGGGAGGACGCTGGGAAAGGCTGGGGCGGTCATGACACCTGCGAAGTCTTGGAGCCTAAGTCACCGCTAGAGGAAAGTTGTGACTCCCAGTGACAGGCTGCCTTAGTGTCCCATTGGACTTGGTCATTGGCAGGTCCACTGCATGGGAGGCGTGGCCTCAACACAAATGCTGTGATGGATTTCAGAGCACAGCCACCAAGGCCCTTGGTCAATTACGCTCCTGTGGTTAGAGGTCTGCCAGGGACATTCAGGGACGTCAGAGGCCAGGACAGGTACTTCTCTCGGGCCTTCCTGCGTACGAATCAACCATTGCCATCGAGGCTGACTTGGAACTTGATGGCATAACCCTACTTATGTGAATTATTTAGAAGGGTGTATATTGTTCATTTCCCTAGAGGGGGTTTAATTACTTTGACTAATTTTCCTGTTGTCATTATGATATCTTTAGTAAAAACAACCCTTTCAATTACTGTTACTGGAACTGGACCAGTGAACTTTGGTGACTGAAATCAAGTTTCTGGTGCTCAGAAGAGGCAGACCAAGTTAACAAAGGCTCTGCGCAGCCTGGGTCGTGAGAAGCCCTGTGTCTTCGCGTGTTGCCTCATCTAAGCACCAGGAGGGCACAAGGCCACGGCCAAAATATGATGCTGCAGCAGCAGGCTGATGCCAGAACTAGACTCCTGGCTGAATCTGAAAATTCGTAGTAGAAAAAGAGCAGATCCAGAGGTGACAGAAAGTCCCCCAACCCTGCCTAACTGTCCCTAGCTGGCCCCTAACAAGGACTTGCTGTGATAGAAGAAAACTCCCTTTGAGCAGAGAAATGGAATATCAACACTCCATTTGCATATGTTTGGGCTAGAGATTGTCTCCTGTTTCATGATCTGTTCAGGTTTGTATGAGAAGTGGAGATTAGAAAACACAGCACATTCGTGGGAATGCGATACAATGCGTGCCTGTGAAATCCAACCCAGAGAGAGGGGTGGTTTTTGCAGCGTGGGCTGCCGGCTTGACCACACAGCGCCCGTCGTATCTATGGAGTGAAACTCGGAACCGAGGTATCAAAACACTGGAAACATTTCCAGCCTCTCAGCACTTTCGCCGGAGTTTCAACAAACACGGCCTAAGCCTCCTTTCCTTAGCCAGAGTCGTTTGGAAAGAACTCTAAACTGTGGCAAAGAGGTTTTGGGAATTTGTGCTCTTCTACTTAATCACTTAACATTTATTTTTAAATGTAGTTTAAATTTGTAGTATCTTTTGGGTAGATAAAGTTCAAAAGTACAAAAGAATCTGCCAGCGATGATAATGTGGAACTCTGCCTGTGCCCTGAGTCCCGGAAGAAATCCCACGGTGCGCTGTACAATGTTTGGAAGTAGCTAACACAGTAAATCCTAAAAGTTGTCATCATAAGAAAAAAAAATGTAACTATATAGGATGACAGAAGTTAACCGGAGGTATTGTGGTGACTATGTCACAATATATACAAATACTGAATCATTATGTCCTGCACCTGAAACTAATATAATGTAACATGTCAGTTACACCTCAATTAGAAAAAGAAATCTCCCCCACGCCTTTGAGTTCCTAGAAACAGCAAAGAACCACGTTTGCCCAAATCACTGCAATAAGACTTGTGGATAAACCCCATGTTTACCTAGCACAAAGCCCGACCCGGACTCTCCAAGTTTCCTTTGGTTTTTGGGGGTTATTTTGGCCTTAAAAATGATTCACTGAGCTGTTTTCTCCCCACCAATCAATCAGAACAGAGTGCTGGTTAACCAAAATTTGATTAAAGCTGCTCCCCTTCCTCCAGACCCTGGGACTTTGGCCCACCCTCAGTCCGAGCCAGCAGACAATGTCTCCCTGGGGTAGGCTGGCCCAGGGAGGAAACTGCCTGGTGGTGCCACTCCTGGTCACCCCACTTCCTCGCCCTTGTTCTTTGTAGCCTTGCTCGCTTTTCCCTGTAAAAGGAACCCCTTTTTGTCTTACCCTGGACAGCCCATGGATCTTTGCTGGGAGCGTTTTCTGTGTGGCAACAGTCTTTGGCATTGTGTTTCAATAATCCTTTCGAATGAAGTCTCTCATGACTACGGCTGGATTTGTTCTTCATTACAAACCACCTCCCAACTCTCCATTCTAGAGGCAACTGTTCCCCGCTTCTTATTCATCCTTCCCCACAAGCCTACACAGTAGTCCGCCTTATCCGCCGGCCGCTGGTGTAAGGCTTCAGCTCCTCCTCACACCGGCCTCTCCTGGGCTGCTGGAGTACCCTCATGACATGGCAGCTGGCTTTTGCCGCCGAGCAATCCAAGAGGGAAAAATAGAAGCCGCACAAATGCTTTTTATGATAAGGCCTCAGAAGCCGCTCACGACCACTTTGGCTGTATACGGTCAGTCACACAGACCAAGCCTGATGCCACGCGCGAGGGGGATCCACAAGTGTACACACAGCAGGAGGTGAGCAGTATTGGCAACCATCTGGGAAGTTGGAAGCCACCGGTTTGGGATCACAAATCCACGCTGTGAAAATGCTACTGCTCAAATAGGCCCTTCATCAGATGAATTGTAAGCGAAAGAAAGGAATGAGCGGAAATCCTATAGCTTGAAAGAGACTTAAAAGATACTTCAGCCCTGACTGGTGTGGCTCAGTGGATTGAGCGCTGGCCTGTGAATCAAAGCATCACCGGTTCGATTCCCAGTCGGGGCACATGCCTAGGTTGCAGGCCAGGTCCCCAGTAGGGGACATGCAAGAGGCAACCACACATTGATGTTTCCCCCCTCCTTTCTCCTTTCCTTCCCCTTTCTCTAAAAATAAACAAAATATTTTAAATAAATAATAAAAGATACTTCAAATTTTAAAATATGGAAGACTGTGGATAGTGTCTTGCTACATATGTCTGGGTAATAAAAGTATTTAAAATGGCAAAGAAGTCGTTACTAGAAAAGCCAGCTGATGGCTAATCATGGCGAGAGGCAGGGGAAGGGCTGAGATGGGGACTGGATGCAGGAGAGGGGCTTATGGGATGGCTAGCACAATCCTTTCTTGACCTGGTGATGGTTACAAGGGGGCTTAGAACACGTCACTAAGGCAGGTGTTTGCTTTATCTGATTTCCTATATTTATGTTTTATTTTACAATAAAAATAACATTTAAAAAATTAGAAATCTGTTCCTGGTCCGGGGGCTCAGCTGGTTGGAGCATGGCCCCGTACACCAAAAGGTTGTAGCTTCAATCCCTGGGGCACGTACAGGAGGCAACTGATCGATGTTGCACTCTCTCCCTTCCTCCAGCCTCTTCCTCTCTCTCCAAAAGTCAATGAACATATCCTCAGGAGAGGGAAAACAATTAGAAACCCGAACTCTGAGGTACAATGTTAAATCCTCCTAAGAATATTTGCTGGGCTCCGTGTAGCAACGTCCTACTTCCTTTGAATACTATAAATGAGGAGGCCAGAATATAGGTCCTTTAAATGATACTTTTCAAAAAGTATGCAGTGCAAGCATGTCAACATATTTGCAACACTTCCGGCTTTTGTCCCACCACTCTTTAAGGTAGTAAGACGAAGGAATTTCTAGTGACTTCTCATGAACCACAGGAGCACAGGTACTCTCTCTTTCCTTGGAACCAGGTTTCAGTCTTTGAAATTGGCATAGGAAATTAAATGGGGTGGAATGTCCTCCCACCCACCTCTCATGAAAAGAATTTTTATTGCCACTCCCACCAGCATCTCAGGCCCCTTTTGGATGAAAGGGTAAAACCCACTTCCTCCCCGCTCCCCCAGTCAAGAAGTTTTAGCTGTCCCAAACATCAACAGAGATAACCTCCCAGCAAAAGATACAGTTTCTGACAGTTCCTTAGAAAGCCCCACAGGAAGAACAAAGGAAACACCATCCTAATCCCAAGTAATTTCTTTAGCTATGCAGCTAAAACAAAATCAAATCAAAGAGAAAGTCATCTTCTTTCTTTTTTTAAAAGATTTTTTAAATCTATTTTGAGAGAGGGGAAGGGAGGGAGAAAGAGAGAGAGAGAAACATCAATGTGTGGTTGCCTCTCATGCGCCTCCCCACTGGGGACCTGGCCTGCAACCCAGGCCTGTGCCCTGACTGGGAATCGAACCAGCAACCCTTTGGTTTGCTAGCTGGCACTCAATCCACTGAACCACATCAGCCAGGGCTGGAATGTGATTCTAATAAATATCAATCAAAAGGTCAGGAAATCATGCTTGCCAGTGTGGCTCAGTTGGTTAGGCATTGTCCTGCAGACCATAAGGTCACCGGTTCAATTCCCCATCGGGGCACATGCCTGGGTCCTGCGTTCAGTCCGCAGTCAGGGTGCATGCAGAAAGCAACAGATCCATGTTTCTCTCTCACATTGATATTTCTCTCCCCCTCTTTCTCCCTCCTTTCCCCTCTCTCAGACATTAAAAATAAAGGTTAGGGAAATAACCAAATTCTGCTTTTTATGAGCTATGCGACTTGTGGCTCATTCACTTTAGCAACCTTATAGACTGAATATAAAATCCCTCGCAGAAACACGTGACGCCACCATGGATAAACCTTACAGTCATTATGGTCAGCGAAAGGAGCCCGACACAGAGCTTACACACTGTGTGATTCTCTTTGTGCGAAGAGTTCAGAAAGGGCAAGAAAGGGTGGTACCACTGAGGAAATCCACTAAAAATCACTGCACTGTACATTTCCAGTGGTAGAATCTTACGGTGGAAAATCACAGCTCAGCAAAGCTGTTAGCACCACGCTGCTTACTCTGGGGCTGGCTGCCACCGTTGCGGCTCACCCAGCACTTTTGCCCTTTGAGCACCACGTTTATTTTGTAAAATGGGCCCAGTGAGTGCAGGGTGACTGGGATATCTTGGGGCGGAGAGGGGACTGGAGATGCATCTCTGACGCCAGCCCCTGTACAACATGGTGATAATTGTTGTTATCAGCTTATCAGGTCAGTAAGATGAGGACTGGAAAATAAACTCATTCTGGCAGTTGGAAGCTGGTTTGGATTCTCTTTGAGTCTTCATTTCAGAGTTGGCCCACGAATCGCCCACTTACTCTAAGCCCTTCTCCATATGGGATGGATTTTTTCTTAAGGCTTCATTTTTTAGAGTAGTTTTAGGTTCAGAGAAGAAGGTATAGAGAATTCCAAGTCCCTAACCCCCACAGGCACAGCCCCCCACCCACACTTACAACATGTCCCACGAGAGAGGGACATTTGTTACAACTGATGAGGCTACACTGATACGTCATCATCACCCAGGGTCCCCAGCTTACCGTAGCGCTCACTCTTGCTGTTGTGCATTCTGTGGCTTTGGACAAATGTGTAACGATATGTGTCCGTCATTACTGTGGTTGGATTTGGAGTTCAAAACTGCTGGAAAACGTTGGGCATTCCGGGGAGGGCAGCACCGTGTCTGCAGGGGTCATGACGTGTCTGACATGCACAGCTGTCTTGTTCACCCTCCTGTTCCCTGGTGGAGCTTTGCCAAGTGCATACGGCTGAACCTGTTATGGATTTGAAAAGACTTAGGGGGAATTCTGGCAGCCAAATCTCACTCCATTGTCCTCCTCTTATTAAAAACTGTGTGTCTCTGTTGCTTGGAGACTAAATCCCACCTGCAGAAGCAATTTTATTCTTTCTCACCTTGATATGATTTGTCAAGAGGCTTGGCTGCCAAACCTTTTTCCTCTTCTTGTGCTTAATTATACAGCACACAGATTCCGTACAAAGTCGTACAGCTCACTAGTAATGAGAAGATGCGGCACAACCCATTTCATTATTAATGAAAAGGCGGATAACGTAAGCAGCTTTAAGCCTTCCGTGGGACTGCTTCGCACATCCTTATTTTAATCCAGCAGATATCTAGACGGTGCCTAACACTTGCTTTTTCTCAGTGATCTGAAATGCTTAGCACTAACTGGAAGCATTTTTCTTTTACTTAGCTGTCCCTGTTTCAAAGCACTCTTGCTTTTAACGTCATCAAGATAGCAATCTCGAGCACTGGCTAACATGACTTTTGTAGACGCTCCCCCCTTCCCCCCCATAACCAAAGGCGTCCTTCTGTGCCTTTGAGAGCAAGGCCCTGCCAAAGCTGTGAAGGGTCTGATGTGCTACCACTCACAGGCCAAGTTGGCCTGCTGGGGTTCCCCAGAGGTGGGCGGAGTACAAAGACCCCTGGGGTGGAGAGACAGAGACAGCAGGCAGCAGGAACCCTCGAGTCCCTTGGGTGATGTGGGAGTGGGCCCGTGTAGTGACGCTGTCAGAGCTTAGGAAGCCAAACTTAGGAAACCCCAACTGCATAGATGGACTGCAAGCAAAGCTGCCCAACCTCTATCCTGGAGGCAGATGCTTATCTTTAGTATCCTGGTCAGGAACTAAAACTGCCCTCTGCCTCAGAGCCAGATGCTACCTCCATATTCCAGGGTGGGCTGCTATACAAACACTCCTGGAAAGATAATCTGGAACGAAAGCTGTCCATGCCTTTGCTCAAAAGATGGGCAGAAACAGGAGACACCTACGGAGAGTGGCCTCCGAATGCCATCGTCTGCCTCCATGCAGGTGTCTTCTCAGATGTCCCCTCTTTAAAACAGTCCCTCTGCGTCACTTCCTTCCCCTGCCTCTGCTGGATTTTTCTGCATAGCACCCATTCTATTCTAATATTACATAGTTATTTGTTATGAGTTTGCTCCATTAGAATGAAACCCCCAAGATATCATCTGTTTTGTCATTACTGTATCACCTGGGTTTAAATTACTGCTTGGCACACAATAGGTGCTCCATAAATATTTACTAAATTAGGGAATGAATGAAGGAGTTGGCTGTCATTGAGCATGTACTTTGCGCTAGGTGGTTGAATGAGAGTACCATGTGCACCTGTACTTGTTAACTTTTACCAAAATAATTTCCCCAGACACTTTGCTCAATAATGGGGAGCTCCTCCAAAGTGCCCCGGATTCCTTAATCATCCCACAATCTGAAAGATCCTGCCTGCTAAGTTGGGGATCCAAGGTCATGGTTGGAGCAGAAGCCTCATTCCAGCCTTTTGGTGGCAATCAGGACTTGTCTCTTCGGGGAAAGCTCAAGGCCCCAGTACGCGCATGTCCAGTAAGTCTAAGTCCCTGAGAAGTCTAAGGCTGGACACTCATTTGCCGATGGTATGGAAGGCAAACCACAGGCTCGAGAATTTAAAACCAGACACCGGCTGCAAAGGAAGACAAGAACGCTCACTAGCCCTGGTTCCTTAGCATACCACAAGCAGGGGCTGTCTTTTAGAGCTGAGTACACCCCAGACAGCCGCCACAGCCCCCATCCCCTTGTTTAAGAATGAGTTTGGATTCTAAGCTTCCAAGCAGTTGGCTGATGCTCTCCATTGGAAACAAGGGGACTCAGAGATATCTACTGAGAAGAACACAGGGAAGTGAGCCAATTCATAAGCTGCCATCTCGCAGTCCCAGACTCACCCTTAGACATTTCTGCCTGGCCAGCTGCTCCCTGTGAGGCTCACCATGATGTGACACCAGAGGGACATGGCAAGACTAGAGGAGGGGACTGAGCTCTTTGCTTCCTGCAGCTTCTGTTAGTGTCTCTCCAGGAGCGGCCCTTCCCCGTGGCCCTAGCAGTGGCTTCCGGTTCCTGCTTTTTTCCTACATCATCAGACCAACCTATCATGCACTCTCAGCCCTGTCAGAACCATTAGATCCCATGGGAACCCCACTCAGAGCCCCAAGGGGACCGTCCTGCCATCTTCTAGGTTGGGAAAACCCCGCCCCCTGGCCCTTATTCCCACCAAGCAGTAGGAATCCTGCCTGCTGCCAGCAGGTACTGTCTCCATGTTGCCTTTACGTGTTTTCAGTCTCCCAGCACCAACTTCACTAACTCCTTATGTTAAAGTCATTCTGTTACATGAGCTGTTATGAGCTGCGTTTTCCTGATGGGACCCTGACACTGGAGAGCAGTAAAGGGATCACAGAGTTTGTTCACCTGAGCAAAACATTAATGGTCTCTTTGCTGGTGGAGCTCTTTAACTTTCAGAGTAGCTGGCACGAAGCTGTGTTGATTATAGAGGGAATGGTACCATCCCTGATGCTGACAGCATCCCTTTGTTACCCCGAGCTACAGTTTCCTTACTTATTTCCTTGAATCCAGGAAGAAGTGACAACAGAGTCCCTCATGCGTTGCGGGATGCAAGCACTGAATCCTACGTTCTCGCGATAACAGTTCCAATGCGTAACTCTTACATTGTAATGGACCGTGTAATTTTCCATCCTATCACAAACGGCTGTGATCTGTGCCAGGTGTCACCATGCTCCATTTTCAGTTTTTCAGAATGCCAGGCGCTTCCCCATCACGTATAAAACTAGTGGCAAAGGGAAAGTATTCACAGCGACGTGACGGAAGGAGACATTCAGTACAATCCCAGGTTCCCTTCCTGACCCTTTGTGCTCAGAAGCCTCCCCCAGCAGCTTCCGGGGTTCCTCTGGGTAGGATTACCTAAGCACAGCTGGCCGCCTGGGGGGGGGGCGGGTTGGGGATGTGCTGTTTAAGTCACTATTTCACACCTGGAAACAGACAGCGTGCCTTTTTCTTATAAAAATTACTTAGGGGACAATGAGCTGGAATATGCCTCCTGAGGAAAGAACCTACAGCGAATGGAGTCCGTGTAGGCCGCTGGGCCCCGATGACAGCTGCAGGAAGAGGTCTGGGCCGGCCAAGCTGCTCAAGAGGAGGAAAGAGCAAAATCCAGACACTGAGAAATCGTATAGGTCCAAAGGTCTTAATTTTTTAACAGATACGTTATAACAAAAGAAAAGGATACAGGGGAAACTATGGATTCAAAGCGACTTAAAAGGCATACCAGGTTTTTAAAAACGAGCAAGACCAAACTACAACGTCTAGGGATAGACCCCGTGTGACAAAATGACAAGGAAACACAAGGCAGTGACGACTGTGCCGGCAGCGCGGCTCCTTTGGGGGCTGTGGCTGAGATGGGGGAACCTGGCGGGCCCTGGGTGGCCGGCAAAGCCGGATTTCTGGACCTGCGTGGTGCTTACCAGGGTATTATTGATAACAATTCACTAGGCTATGCTTTTCTTCTGTGTAGGGATTTGCACCTGTGTTTTATTTCACGGTCGAGACAGAGAAAAAGACAGGCAACCCCTGACTGCCTGGCCCTATGAGCTCGGCTTCGGTGTTGCTAGAAGCCGGCCTGCCGCTCACCGATGGGCCTTGGTGCTCTCCTGTTGCACATGCACGTGCCACCCAGTATCAACATGAGACAAGGCCGCTCTGTGACCAGGGAGGATCAAGACAAGAACGAGACATCCTTCTGTGAGCACAGAACACAAGACATGAGCATTGCGAGGTCACCGAAATGATGGAACATGTCCTCTTCTGGTGAATATGATGACTGCTGTGTCTGCCATTCACAGCTTGGGCCTCAATTCAGTCCTTCTGCTTTATCGATGAGATTCAAGATGCCCAATCACAGAATTACCCCCCTTCTCCGTGCATCCACTCCAATGCGAAACCCCACTTCCTTAAAGCCTTCCCCATATATTCTACCACGAGCCCAAATCCTAAAATAAGTCCTTTCTAAAGCTTTTAATGAGATGCCCAATAATTCCCCATGGCGTGTAGTCTCCCTTGTCACAAAGAGCAATAAACCCAACAGGTTCCACTACCGGTGTTGAATTATAGGTTCGTTCTCCTATAGGTGTCCCTAGTGGTACCGGGAGACAGGTCTTTGGACAAATTAAAGAAACAAAGAAAGAAAAAGAAGAAGGAAAAACATGCTCAGAGGCTGACAGTCCTTGTCTGGCCGGGAAAGCATGTCCGAAGCATCCAGAAACCTCTGCTAATGAACGTGCATGTTTGCTGTGACCGAGAATAAACAACGCCGTGTGTGGAAACGTTTCTATTTCCTGATTCTTTGGGGAAATGGAGAAATACCATTGCAGTCGAGTGTAAATTGGCAAGTGTGAGGAAAACATCTGGATGTAAGTCCTCCCAGGGAGGAAGCCAGACTGCTCTGGGCTAATCAGCAAGTCACTGCGAGGCTACTTGGCAATGACCACATTTACAAATCTGAATTCGTCTGAGCCCAAGCGCAGAAGTCTCCTGAACTATTCACATTAATTTCAGGTTGGAAAAGCTGTGAGCACATGTCATTCCCACCATCCTTTATATTTGAGAAGCTTTATAAATCCTAAAAGAGCTTTCAAAACGTTGTATTCACTTACCTTCAAAACAACCCCGAGGAACGCGGAGCGAGGAACGCGGAGAGTACCCTTTTCGTTCCTATTTTACAGGTGGGAAAAGGAAAGCGATGTGACAATCTCACGCACATGTTATTAGCCAAGGGAAAAGCCAGGCCTCCGATTCCCTTACTGTCTCACTTTTGAAAATGCTCCGTTGTGGCAAATTTTGATCCTGCTGGGGATGATTTGATCGTTCTAAAGAGTCGTGTTTCACTTTAACACAGTGTGGCAGAGGAGGTGAGTGATACTTTTTTATGCTCAAAGAAATATAAAAGGCATTGTCCTTAAGAATAAGGCTATTTTTTGGTATGAGATTTCCTGGGTCTTCGGCCAGTTGTCTTTCCCAAACTTTGCACCATCTCCATGTGGACACTTTTAAACTCTGCTGTGTAATTGCAGTTCAGGGGAATGAAGGATTCACAAGGGAACATGTTCAACATACCATCACTCCATCACTCTTCAGGGTTTGTGAACAGGGGCTAACCTAGTAAATTCTATGGAAACAACATTGTGGTACAGTATTTGATTCTGGAACTTTCTGTTTACGTACTCAAGGAGTCCGGGCCATACTGGAAGGCCCTTCGTACTCTGTGGTGACTGTGAGGGCCCTCGGATGGGCCCTTGGTGAGTCTCAGTTTCCTTGTCTGTAAACTGCGGGGTGGGGCAGGAGGAATCCAGGTGGCTTCCAGCTGTGCCCTGCAGTGCCGCCCCCAGTAGCATTCTCTGTCTCCCGCCCTCATCTCTGATGGAGGCGGTAGCCCAGGCCATCCTTCTCCCCTGTATGCTGAGGCCCACAGCTGAACGGTGGTTCGCTGCCTAACTGAACTCCCAGGGTCTCTGATGACAAGTAGTTTACGGCTCCTGCTCCCCTGGTCTTACATGAAATTCACACACAAATACAATCTGCCTTCACATCTCCTTTTTTTCTTTCAAAAATTGGTATGCTTTTCTTATAGTCATATACAAAGGAATACAATGAAAATAATTCATAATACATATTTCAACATGTACACAGTCAAGTATGACAACACTATAACAACAAGCCTAACACCAAGCATGGCAAGCGTCCCTGTTGTCACTCACTGGAAAATATCTTTAAGGGGCTCCATGATTGCCCTGGCTGGTGTGGCTCAGTGGATTGAGTGCAGGCCTGGGAACCAAAGGGTCACTGGTTCGATTCCCAGTCAGGGCATACACCTGGGTTGCGGGCCAGGTCCCCAGTTGGCAGTGTGTGAGAGGTCACCAACCAATCAATGTTTCTCTCTCTCTCTCCCTCCCTTCCCCTCTCTCTCAAAATGAATTAATAAAATCTTTTTTAAAAAAGGGCTCCAAGATCAAACAGATTTGGACAGCTTTGGACAGCTGGGCATTAAACAATGCCCAGCATTTGGCAGGACCTCTCAGAGACTTGAACATACTACCGTCTGGCGCCACGCTACGAGGCAGAATTGGCTATGCAGCATTTTCCCAAATCCTAAGAGCATGCAGGCCATTCTCCAGGGATGGTTCACACAACTAGTGTTCTTGAGGGCGGGCTTTGAGAAACGTTGTCCTACATCAGTCAGGGGTTCCATTCAGTCACGGGTGATATCGCGGCCCTGTGCGCTGTTCGTTGGCAAGGCTCCCCGGGGATGTAGAATTAGGACAGAAGTTCTTTGAGCAGCATCCCTGGCCTCTACCCACTAGATTCCAGTAGCAGCCCCCTCCCAACTTCTAAAACCAAAAGATGTTTTCAGACATAGCCCGATGTCCTCTGGGGGCAAAAACTGCCCCCAGTTGAGAACCACTAAACATATTGAAATACACGTGTAATAAAACATTGCTTCAGAATTTCCCTCTGTCCACATTTTATAAAAGATCATCTATTCAGGTATTCCGCGTGCCTCTTGTGACAATGATGCCTTCATTATTTGGGGAGGTGTTTTCTGAGTCACTTAGAGGAATCTTCCAGATTTCAATCATCTTCCCTTCCCTCTAAGTCATTTTGAGACGCAGCCATTTCCTTGTATCTCATATCATTAAAAGGCTTAGCAAGTGCTTGGCTCCAGGACGCAGTCCAAACGTGTTAGATGTTATCATATGTCTGGGAATAATGGCCAAATCTGCACTAAGAAGGAGCTTTTACCAGTGACTTCCCTAGTATCCAAAGTTTGTATTGATTAGTCTTTTCAGGCTAATTTTCCTCCCACCGAAAATGCCTTGTTCTTGAAAACCCTTCAGGAACAACTATAAAGGACACATGGACAAAACCAAGGTGGGGGTTGGAAGCAAGGGAGGGAGGTGGGTTTGGCTGGGGTGGGGGGGTGGGGGAGTGAATGCAGACAACTGTGATTGAACAACAATAATAAGACACATGGACAAAAGCTGGGGGCGGGGAATGGGAGGGAGCAGGGGAGGGCTGGGGCAGTGGGCTGGGATAGGAGTAGAAGACAGAAAACTGTATAAGAACAACAATTAAAATAAAATTTAAAAAAATAAAAATAATTTTTTTAAAAAAGAACCCCAAACAAAATTAACTTACAGTCCAAACCTAATAGAGAGAGAGAGAAAAACAAACAAACAAACCTTGTTCTTAACATAATTAAGAGAAGACTTTGTGATATGAAAGACTGCATATGAACTCAAATATAAGATGATTCCTTTTTTCTCCCAAGGGGTGCTTTTGAAAATTGCTTTCCTTAAACTCAGAAAGCTATGGTAAATTAACTTGCAATTTAGATAAGAATGACGACAGCAAAGTATATTAGTTGGTTCAGTGGACAATTTTTACTGAGCGCTTACTATGTGTAAGTGGAGTTCCAGGGTACAGTCAACCTTAAGTGCCAACTCACAAACCTAAAAATGAATTCTCACGTAGGCATTTTCCCTACATGGCCGGTCCCTCCTTGCTTCTCACAGGCCTGGAGGGGTAACCATGTTCTAGTATCTTATCTGCTTAGCATGTCCTTTCACACTCAAAAGTGTTCCAATTCAGAAAATAAATTAATGAATATAAATGATACATCTGATAACAGGTTAATAGACAAAATATGTTAGGAACTCATACACCTTAACACTACTCGCCCCCACCCCCAAACAATCCGATTAGAAAATGGGCAGAGGCCCTGAATGGACATTTCTGCAAAGACGACATACGGATGGCCCATAGACATATAAAAACATACTCCACGTCACTAATCGTCACAGAAATGCATCTTAAAACCACAATGAGATGTCACAGCACACCTGTCAGAATGCCTATCATCAACAAAGAAAGAAAGAAAGAAAGAACAAATGCTGGTGAGGATGTGGAGAAAAGGGAACCCTCGTATGCTGTTGGTGAGATGGTAAATTGGTACAGCCACTGTGGGAAACAGGATGGAATTTCCTGAAAAACTTAAAGATAGAGCTGCCTTACATGCCAGCAGCATATACCACTTCTGGGTATATATGCAGAGAAAACATAGACACCAATTCCAAAAGATATACGCAGCCTGAAGTTCAGCACGGCTAGCAATTTCTCATCATGACCCAGAAGGCCCTCTAAGTAATTCAGTCATCCATATGGTCCTGAACTGGTGCGACCCTGACCTTGGGGTCAGGGTCAGGGTCAAGGTTAGGATATGGAAAGTAAAGAATCAACTAATATACTTTGCTCTTGTCATTCTTGTCTAAACTGAAAACATGCTTTGTGTTTCCAGGGCCTGTAGGAGCGAGAAGTAACTGAGCTGAACTCCATTAGCCTATCTCCTTGCACATATACCTGAGTGGATAACAGGACTCCGGTTTCAATGTCCCGAGGATGGCGTTGCCTGAATCAGCTCAGAGAAGCAACTTTTAGATCACAGATCAAGCTAACATCATTAACTAAGAAAAAAAAATGAATTCGAATGTCCTCTGAATAATTAGCATCCCCCATCTGAACGGCTGGATCCCAGCAGTCCTCACATGCCTGGGTGGTCTCCACTTGAGCAGTTAAAAATCAAAGCTTAGTCCCTTAACACATGCACAGTGATCCTGAACCACAAGGGATCTGAACTCTGCGTTTCCCACAGGAAGCAGCAGCTTGCTGGTGAGAGTGGAGGGTGCACAAAGGCCCCCAGACTCAGATCTGAGGCTCCCTAATCAGATGCCACCGCTAATACAGATCTTGAAGGTCACAGAAGTTTTTTCCTGAGGCGCTCCTTTATTTTCATTACCTAATATCCTGGGATAAATGCAAAAGCATTCTAATGTCTACTGATCTGGATTTGAACTTCATGTGGCCAACAGATGTGTCAGTGGGTTACAAAATACATTTCTCTAAAAGGAAACGGAAAGAAACGAGGAGCCGTAGCCCTACTGTGGCACCCCGACTCCCAGAGCTGGCAAAGGAAGCGTTCTCCATGCCACGTGGTTCAGGCTTCACGGACACCTTGAGCAAGCCCTGCATGAATCGAATACAGACACCGGCAAGCATTTTGGAACTCAAACACTCTCCTGGTGACTGAAGTCAATTGTCTTTGCCAGGATGCTGCCAGTCCTCCACAACGGGCATTACTTTCAGAACTTGGAAAAATGAGGACAATGAGTCTTCGAATTCTCCGAATTGGGGGTTTACCAAGCCGACATTCTGTCAGGGGTGTCCAACCTGCAGCCCGCAGGCTGCATGCGGCCCAGGGTGGCTGTGAACGTGGCCCAACACAAAATCGTACATTTACTTAAAACCAATTTTTTGCTCATCAGTTTTCGTGAGTGCTTGTGTGTTTAATGTGTGCCCCAAGACAACTCTTCTTCTTCCAGTGTGGCCCAGAGATGCCCAAAGGTTGGACACCCCTGGTAGCTGTTGACCGGCCATGCTGTTTGCTATGGAAACCGTATGATGTAGGAACAGAACCAGCCTCTCCCTGTGCACCGGGTCCCCCAGGCAATTTGCAGTAGGTAGTGTGTGCTCCAAATTCTAGAAGCTCAGACAGTGTCAGGGAAACTGTTATTTCTGGACATAAACTCAATTACTGGGAATTGCAGTATGAAGGCTGTTTCTGTTTTGATGCAGCCAAACTTCTTAATAAGAGTAACGGTTTTGGTCCATTTTGTGATCATCCTCCATCTTCCTTATCGGCTTGTTTTCAGGTTCTTTGCTTCCTATCTTATTGGAAAAACAAATGGGATCATTTCTCTCTTTCACTTAAAATCCATCCATTTTGTTCCTCATTGCACAGTAGCAAAACCTGGAGATCATGAAACTAATAAATTCATGTGAAATTGGTAAATTTAAGTTACATATAGGGTCTGCCACAAATAACGCCCCTTTTTTTTATCACAAAATCTTTTCTTACAAAATCATAAGCATGTAATTCTGTAACATAACACTATCACGCTCAGGCACAGCATAGGACATTTTAGGTGACATTTTCAAATGAAAACTACTTATTGCACCCATATTATTACCCTTCCAACCACACTTAAGCAGGCGTTACTTCTGCGAGAGCCTGCATTATAGAATCTTAGAACAGAAAATATAAAGTACATACCCAGAATAGTAAGAGATTCAAAACAATCCAAATGTTGATTGCTAAGTAACGAGCTAATAAGCTGCAGTCCATTCATCTAACACACGCTGTGCATCTGAGAGAGAGAATGAGGAAGCTCCCTATGTATTGGTACAGTAAGAACCCCAAGCCACAGTCTGGCTTCGCCCCTCAAAACTAAAGCACTCATTCCCTCGGCTGCTGGAAATGTTGGCGAATGACACTTTATACCTGAGGTCCCCTCTGGGAATTGTCCAGGTCATCTTCACTTCCTTGCCCTCCCTTTATTTCTGAACCCACAACAGTCCGGTTGCTATCCCTTCCTTCATTAAAATTCTCCTCTGTCACGTCTCCATGTTAGGGTAACTAACACGACTGCAGTAACAAACAGCCTCCGATTCTCGGGGACTTAACATAATAAGCCCTTATTTCTTGTCCTGTCACAGTCTGATGCAGGGTGAGTCCTCAGTGTGGTGACTCAGAGGTCCGGGTTCCTTCCAGCCTATGGCCCTGCCCTCGCTCAGAGCTCTCCTGAAGTTCCAGGTGGGATCTTTTGCATTCAGCCAGCCAGCAGACTGAGAGGGACAGGACAGGACCGTGCAGAAAGGGTTATGACTAGGCATACATCGCTTCTTCCCACATCCCGGTGGTCAGCAGTCACGTGGCCTAACCAAACTGCGGGGAAGTCTGAAAATGTAGACTTTGCAGTCTGTGTGCCCTGGAAATGTGACTGGGGAGCACCTTGATGGAATCTTCCACAGGAACAGTGACCTCTTTACTGCCACCCAGTGGCTGCTTAGCAGCCCTCTTCTGCCCTGACCTCCCTGCAACATTGCTCATTGTTTTTGTCTTTGTTTTGTACTGTATTTTCTCCATCACCATTTATCCACCTTATACCCTCTCCCACCTCCACTCACCCCCCTCTCCCCCCGCAATCGCCACACTGTTGTCCTTGTGGTGAGTCCTTTTTCTTTTTTGCTCGATCCCTCCACCCTCCCAAACGATTAAAGACTTAAATGTTAGACCTGGAACCGTAGTAATCCTAAAGAAAACATTGGCAGTAAAATCTAGGACTAAAGAAAATATTGGCAGTAAAATCTTGGACATTGCTCGGAGAAATATGTTATCAGATATCTCTCCCCAAGCAAGGGAAACAAAAGAAAAAAATAAATGAACGGAACTACTATAACTCAGAGGTTCCCATGACCCCGTTCTTGGGTTCCATTAATTTGCTAGGGTGGCTCACAAAACTCAGAGAAACGTTTTCCTTACTAGATTAAAGGTTTACCATAAAAGGACATGTGAGCACATGCTTGATCAAACAATTGAATACTGGTGATTGATTCAACCTCCAGCCCCTCTCCCCTGCCCGAAACTCAGGGTGGGTCTGGAAGTTCCAACCCTCTAAACCAGGTTGATTGCCCCGGGCAAACAGACACCCCCCCTTAGGGGCTTTCCAAGTCACTTCATTAGCATACAAAAGACACCTTGATCGCTCTCATTGAGTACAAAATGCCAAGGGTTTTAGTGCCACAAACAGGACCCAGACCAAACATACATTTCTTCTTCTGTATCACAAGATTGCATCTGCCCTGAGTTCACCACCAGTTTGAAAGGACAAGACTGTTACAATACGTCCACCTCTCTGAAGACACTGAATTAAGTTGCATTATTTATTTTTTTATTTAAGTGAATTACTGCCTTGTTCGAATTATTTACAGTTCTTCCGCTTAGATTTGGCGGGCAGTGAATTTCCTGTCTTTGTGGTGGTATACTCATCAGAAGAAAGCAAGATGTTGCAATAAAAGCTGTTAGATCTGAACTAAGTAGCCTGTTACAAATCTCTCCTTCCATGCAGCTAGGGCGACATCTGCTGGCCAATGTTAGCCATCTTTATTTTGGAAAGTGCCCGAGGTGTTTCACCTTCTTAAACATTAAGTCGTCTTGTTGTTGCTGTTATTTATTTTAAAAAATAGTTTCTGACACTTATACAGGGCCCTGAATAGATGGTGAGTCTTGGGCTGAAGGCTTTGGGGAGAATCTGGTTTCTACAAAGGAAGAAGGTGGGACAGGCTGCATCATCTGTGGGGCTTGGTATAAAGTGCAAATGTGGGGTTCCTTGTTTACAAATTAAGAATTTCAAGACGGTGACCACTGAGCATTAAGCTGAGTGCAGAGTCCTTCTGAGCATGGGGTCCTGTGCCACCTCACAGGTCACATGCCCTTGAAGTAGGTCCTGGGGGAAGGGAGCCATGAGACTGAGACGAGCCCAGCAGTCAAGTTCAGCAGGTAGAGTGAGGGTGACCACCCGATGCCCTTGGAGCTCACAAACAGACTTCATGTTCACCCCACTGAAGAGGGACTGGGAGAAAAGCGGCTTGATTAAAGGGGAAGGGGCTAAGTGAGCCATCAGGGACTGCCAGGCAGATCACACATTCTCATGCTCCTCCCCCTTCTTGGCAAAGGTTTGGAGAGGCAGGAGGAGTCAACGGGAGTGCAGGGGAGAGGGGCTGCTTGGTTCCTTTACAGCTGGCTCCCTAGAAGAAGGGGTGGGTGGGCAACACACCTGTGGTGTCTTTTCAATTCCTAAGACTCCTTGGACCTTCACATTTCCTCCCGTCACTGAATGATAAAGTAGAAAACACGGGTCTGAGAAGTCAACCTTCCTTTCCAAATGTCCTTGAAGTGTCTTGATGTCAGGGAAATAAGCACAGTAGCTAACATTTCTTACATAGCTACTCTGCACTGAGAGCCAGAAGCAGCATAGTTAACGCACGCTGGGGCTTACTATGTAAGTGCTCCGTACTAAGTGTTCAGTACGTGTACCAACTAGTTGAATTTTGCCAACAATCCTATGGAGTAGGCCCTCTTGTTATGCCCATTTGAAAGATAGGGAAAGTGAAGGCCAGAAGTCTTGAATAAGTCACCCAACATGATAAAGCAGGACGACGACTGAGTCCCAATGAAAACCCAGGCCGTCTGATTTCCAAAGTCAACACTGGCCCTGGCTGGTGTGGCTCAGTAGATTGAGCCAAAGGGTTGCAGGTTCGATTCCCAGTCAGGGCACATGCCTGGGGAGCAGGCCAGACCCCAGTAGAAGGGCACGCGAGAGGCAACCACACATTGATGTTTCTCTCCCTCTCTTCCTCCCTCCCTTCCCCTCTCTCTAAAAGTAAATAAATAAAATCTTTTTTTAAAAGAAAGACAACACTGGTAACTCCCTAAGTATACTGCACACGGCCTGCTATACTGGCTCCCAACCAGTGTGTGTGTGTGTGTGTGTGTGTGTGTGTGTGTGTGTGTGTGTGTTCCGGGCAGAGGGGGAAGGGTCTGAAGACTAAGAAATAATACACTTCAGGATTTCTTTCCATAATGATAAAAAGCCTTACAATTTCTTTTCCCCAATCCTCTAGATAACACGTCAGCAAAGTTTTTCCGTAAGGGGCTAAACAGTTTAGGCTTTGAGGGCCAGCCGATCCCTGTCTTAACAAGTCTGTACGTTCTTGCGGTATGAAACCAGCCGTAAGTAAATGGGTGTGGCTGTGTTCCCACAAACATTTAGAAACCAGGTGACGGGCCTGTAGTTTGGGAACCAGTGGTTCTCAGCTGTCCTGTGCAACCGCGTCACCTGGAGGGTATTTAAGGTGCGGAGGGCTGATCCTCATGCCCAGAGCTTCTGATGATGCTACGGGTCTGGAGGGGGCCTGGGAATCTGCATTCCCACAAGCCCCTAGGTGTTGCCGGTGCTGCCAGTGTACAGAGTACACTTTCTGAACCACTACTGCAGACTAAAATGGGCCAAGTGCTTCTAAGCTTCTCGTTGGAGGCATTTTGAAGTCCTTTTCCTGGCTGGGATCACAAACTGGGCCTGCAGGATTCGGCAATTGAAAACTCAAGGATGTTTGCGTTGCTCCATTGCTGTGTATTTGTACGCTGATAAGAGTGCTTGATTAGTCAGACATCAAGGGCTGTTAATCCTGCGAGAGGACTTTGGGGAAATTTTAGCACTGTGTTATTCTCTCTTATTTCTTAGGCGAGAACGAAGTTGGGAAGGAAGGTGGGGCCTGACAGCCTAATCCCAACCTATTCTAGAGCAGATTCCAAAGCATTTGTCCCTTCTTATTTTGAAGAGCCTTTTATACTTTTTTAAACATTGTATTTATTTATTTTTAGAGAGAGGGGAAGGGAGGGAGAAAGAGAGAGAGAGAAACATCAATGTGTGGTTGCCTCTCATACACCTCCCCATCAGGGACCTGGTCGGCAACCCAGGCATGTGCCCTGACTGGGAATCGAACTGGGGATCCTTTGGTTTGCAGGCCTGTGCTCAATCCACTGAGCTACACCAGCCAGGGCTTAAACTTAAAAAAAAAAAAAAAAAAAAAAAAACAAATAGAAGCAAATTTAAATAAATATTCTCTTCTCCCCCACCCTTTTTACTTAAATGTAACTGTGGCAGAAACACTGTTATGTGCTCATCAAATCCCCCCTCCCCTTTTTTTCCTCTAACGGACACAGGAAGACTATATTTCCGGCTTCTTTTGCTGTAGGTTGAGGCCATGTGAGGTTCTGGCCAATAGGAGGCGGGCAGAGGTGATGACTCCACCTGCGTTGCGGCCTGCCCACGCAACCTCCTGCGCTTTGTTTATGCTCTTCCTTTTGTTATGGCTTCAAAGGCCACCTGTTTAAGATGATGCCATCTAGATCTCTGAGTCACCTGCCACACAATGAGTTGTGTCATGAGCAAGAAACAAACATGTATTATGTTAAGCTGCTAAGATGTCACAGTTTATTTGTTACTGTACATAATGTGCCCATCTGGACAAAGGAAATGATAACTACTACTCTTAATCTTACTTTAGCTTCCTTAAAACAATATATCCTGCAGATCTTTCCATTGTATTCCTAGGTACGCAGTATTGCATTTGTAGAATCGGGCTCCTTAATGAGTCCCTTTACAATGGACATGGCTTATTGCCCATCTGTTGTTATGATGCACACACGTCATTAGATACATATGCAGACTGGAGAATATCTTAAGTGGTTGGTGTAGAAGATGGGGAAGCACAATAGGGCTGCGGCAACACAGACAACCTCGTTGATTTTGGACACCATCAGTGTGTTGTAGTAGAAAGCGAAGGAATTCTGTGCTTCTTCACTGATGCTACCCAGCAGTTCAAGTGTAGCTGGGGGAATGGCAGACAGTTGGACCCATTGACGATGCGGTCTTGGCAGGTTGAATTGAGAGCTGGTCAACAGGCAAGGGGAATGAAGATCTTAGCAGGAGAATGGCTCCGATGTTGCTCCCAGTTGTCCGAGCTGGATAGGGAAAAGTTTCCATACCAGTGTGTGGGAGTCTTGATGAGTCAGGAGAGCCAAAGCATCGGAAGTGAGCGAGAGAGAGGGTTAGAAGGAAGGAGTTTGTAATCAGAGTGTTAGATATTTGTGATTTTAGAGGTGATGGCAGGTGTTCTTTCCAACAAAGAGCAGCTGTAGGAAGTGGCATGTGGCCGATATGGAATAGAAGAGAAGGTCCTTGTTGGTGAAGAGGACAAAGAAATTAGAAGCAGGATTTTCACTTGAATGTTCAAGGCTTCTGAGAATATGACAGGACTGAGTGCAAAGAGCAGGACTACGTGCCGGAAACCAAAATATTTAAAAGCCTTCTGGGGTTTAACTTGGGATCCATGAATCCCTAAGTGACCCATGCTCCCCAACCCCCCAACTTAGTAATCACAACTCTCAAGCAATGGTAATAGAACCTGTATAATGATGACAACTGTTCTATGTCTCTGCTGTCAACATGCCACCATGGTAGCCACCAGCCACTTGTAGCCATTGACCACTGGAACGTGGCTATTGTGAGTGAGGAACTACACTTTAATGAATTAAACTTAAATTCAAACAGCCACAGCTAGTGAACGGTGCAACTCTACTTACGCAGTTTATAGAAAAATACACATTTTGCGTGTTTCAGCAGCAAAGGTCAATTTTGTCCGTAGCATCTTTACAGATGACCCCTCTGCTTTGATGCTGTTCTATTTCGATGCACTTCCATCAATTACGTAGCACTTAGCTTCTGTGTTTTATGGACTCGCGCCATTGCTGGCTAACCTGTACTACTTGATGATACCTACTTACATACGATAGATTTTTTCCTGTCTCTTGCTTTCCCCACCAGTTCCTTAGAGGTACCTAGGGCTTCAGGTTACCTTGTAAACCTCCTGAAACCTAGAGTGGTCACGGGTCCTCAGAAATTAGCAGTTAGCCGACCCGCTGTGGCCTGATTCTCTGAATTTTTTTCATTGTTCTCCCCACAGAGCTGCGTGTCTGCTGTGAGCAGCCCTTTCCACTGACATTAGCAGAAGCCGTCAAGAGGAACTGGGCAAAAGAGCCTGTAGGAGACACAGAACCATAGCCATTGCTCGAAAGTCCTCAATGCCCCCATCTTCCCACATTTTTTCAAATGCCTCAGCCTGGCCCTGAGGGTCTTTCCACTAAGGTACTTTTTATCATTCCGTCTTGTGACTCCACATCAGGCCATATTCCTCCAACACGGTCCACGTTTTCACCTCTCACTGCTCCTCGTGATGCGCCTCCTTGCCTCCCTTCTACCTTTCTGGAGCCTACCACTGTGGCGTTACACGGTTAAAGAGGACAATTTACGTGATGCGAATAAACTTCAACATTTTGTGAAATGGACAGTGTCTGTTTGAAGAGCTGCAAAATGGGGCAGAAAGCTATTACAGTTAAAGAATGAAGAACAAGGCAGGGAAAAATAGAAAATACCGGATTGGCTGGGGCCATAGTCAGCCTTGTTTGGGGTGAGAAGCCCAGAGCTGGCTTGGTGTTGGCTGACTGGACATACTTGCTGCCTTTCTGGTCAAGAGGGACGTCTATAGGGACACGACAGTTATCTAAGTTTTGGTTTGTTGACATGGCACCTGGATGGTAGTGGCTCCACCTTGAGCCCAGAAATGTATTTCAACACTGGTAAGATTCCATCTGAAACACCATTTCCTCTAAGAACTGTTTTCTGCGTTCTTTCCAAAAACAAGCCCTCTTCCCTTTATCCCCAGTGTGCGATACCTCTTTTATGATGCTTGGCTAATTTTTTAATAGTGTAATCCACTTAACTACGTTAACAGCCCCTTGAACATAGGCATTCTATATTATACACTTTTTTTTTTCATTTGAAAAAGAACTCCAGGTGGCTTTCAAAGACATATCGTCGTATATTCAATAGAAACAATAACAATGACAAAACCAAAAATAAGACTATGACTTATTTTGCTCCTATGACTCTAGGAGCAAAATTCCTGTGAAAAGAGCCAGTGTCCGGGCCTGTCAAGGCGCAGTCATTACAATGTCCACGTTGGGATGATAATAAGCATGGTGTAATTAAACGCATTCGGATCCTCCGGTCCCCTCTTTCAGACCCTTGTCTAGACATGAACCTTGACTCATTAGTGGCTGGGGGAAAAGCACCTCGAAGTCAGCCATCCCCTGGAAGTGACAGGAGTGAAGTCCGTTCTCTCGACAGGTGCACACTTCCGTTCGCCATCTTCTTCGAAACACTTACACACACGTTTACTTGGCGGTCTCACCAGCAAGTACGGATAGGGAGGGTATCTGTGTTTTGCACCTGCTGGCAGTGTTTATTTTGAATGAAGAGATGCGGCTGCCTTTTTCATTAATGTCAAGTGTGTACGTTTTGCTTTGCTTACAGTCGGACAGCGAGAGGGTAGATATGTCTGCTTCTTCCTTTAGTAGCCACCACCCTTTACTGTTACTTTAAAGCATCATCTTAGCTTGTTCTCATGGCATCTGTTGGCACCAAGCATTTCAGAACATAAAATGATTTGCTGTATCGCAAAAGTAGTTCTACGGGATTGTATTTGGTTGGCGCCGGATACCATTAATTGGCCGCTCAGATGAGGCTTTAAAAATTGCTGCTTTCAGCGTTGCCACCCGCCCTGCACTTCTTTCTTCCCCACACCCCCACCCGCCTCAGCTTTAGCAAGACCGATGATCGCCCCTGACTTAAGTTCCACGGACTCCGCTTCTCCCGGATGATAAGACAGTCAACTGCAGGGGGAAGAGCTGAAGGCTTGGAACTGACAGTTGTGCGCTTTGTACGGGTCTGGAATTTTCCGCCCGGGTGGGACTGTCAGAATAATAAGCCTTAGGATATTCACAGTCATGTGTTGTGACTAAAAAGAAGAAGCTGCGTACTTCTGTAAGAAGAGAGCACACTCAGCTGAAATAAAGTGAAATTATTAGTTACTAATGCTCAAGACAAGTTCACCTCCGCACTGGTTCGTGAGGAGGCAAGTTTAATATTTACTGTTTGACTACACAGGAAAAGCAAAAATAAACACATGGAACACAGCGACAGAGAGCCTTCGGTAATGGTGGTCAGAGATAGTTTCTACAGGTCTTGTAGGTGGAGGTGCTGATGGCCTTTGTTCGGGACTTCTTTTTCAGGGATGTTTATATAGCATCCTTTGAAAGGAAGAGATAGCATTTTTTTCCAAAGCAAAAGGCAGGTTTGTTATCTGTCCAGTATAATAAAGATCGTATCTCCTTCTGAGGCAAAACTCAGGCAGGCGGACTCCACCTGACATATAAATCCAGAGCCCACCTGAAGAGAAATGCACCTTTTTTTATGGATTCAAATGGCCATAGGAACATTCTGGAAGGATGTATTTGCCTGGGTTATTACTATATGTCAAGCCAGTTATCAGTCAATGATCAGTGGAATGAAAGGTGCCATGAAAGCAAGAAAGGCTCAGGAAAAGCCGCCAGCAGTGGTTATAACTGGGTTACGGTCTGACAGAATGCTTAAATGCTTTTATACTTCTCCATATTTTCCAAATTCTCCACAGCTAGCTTGGATTGACTTAATACTTAGACAGAACCAAGAAACGTCACAAAAATCATTCATATAGTCTGTGATAGCATGGGCAACGATTTTGTCAGAATTTCAAGGATACCAAGTCACAAAGAGAAAAAAAGATTTCTCCTCTGTAAAAAGAAACAGAATCTTCACAAACATAAAAAAGTGGAGGAATATTAATAGAGATATTATGAGAATGCGGGTAAATGTTCATCTTCTTTATATTCTTTTGTAAGTTTCAGATTTTGTATAAGGTATGTATGTTACCTTTAAAAGTTCTTTTGAAAAAACATAATTTCAAAATAAAGTAAATGTGATCTAAAAAAAAAAAAACCACAAACAAGTAACTGATTACACTTTTGGTCTCAATTGTTTTGCTTCTGCTGTATTCACTGGGAAATTTGGGCTTCAACACGACCCCTGGTTCCCCAGACCAATCCTCTGTACTTGCAAGAATGGCCTTCAGCGGTCCCCACACGGTGGCAGTGGTGTGCTTCTGTGTGGACGTGCCTGCCTGTGAATGCGCGCGCGCGCGCGCGCGCGCGCGCGGGCGTGTGTGTGTGTGTGTGTGTGTGTGTGTGTGTGTGTGTGTGGTCTTGGGGGAGATTTGCTCTTCGTTATGGAGTCAGAGTGCCTATTTTTACTGGCTATACAGTGTTGAAAGTCCCCAGATTTTGGTCGGGTCAGGTATTATCTTCTTATCCTCAGATCTTCTACCTCTTTCCCCCAAATCTGAGGAGTCTGAGGAGAGGGCCTCAGAGTCAAATGTTGATCCCAAAAGATCCATTTTTCATCCATTTTTTTCTTATAGTTTATCAAGAAGGTGATGTTGAATCTTGAGAAGTAAAAGCTTTTGGTCTGAACAACTGGAAGCTTGGGGTTGTTTTTTCCCGAGATAGGGGAGGACCGCAGAAGAAATTGGTTCTATTTCGTATTTGAATACAAACAAGATGCCCCTCCACAAGCCCTCCAGGAACTGCTTTGGGATCCAAAGGGAAGGGAGGCTCTTACACTCTCATAAGCATGCAAATCTGAAAGTGTTAGTATTTCTGGCCAGACTATTACGTGGGCGATGTGGTGTCCTTCTCAGAGCCGCACATCTGGAGGCATATGATGCCCAGGTTTAATTTATCTGTGTGGAGGCTATTCCGTTGTGTGGATGCACCATCGTTTATTGAGCCAGTCTCCTACGATTGACGGATAATGCTGCAACGGGTGACCTTTTGCGTACAAGGGTGGGCAAAAGTGGCGTTACAGTTGTGAATATGCGAAACAGAGTTTATTCTTGCATTATTATTTATTAGTTATTGGAGTATTTCTTTGTGTTACAATTGTAAACCTACTTTTGCCCACCCCTGTATGTATTGTCATATCGGTAGGGGTGATTTTCATATTGGTAGGGTAAATTTCTACAAGTGGCATCGGTGGGTCAAAGGTCAGTGCATATGCAGGTGTGATATTGGGATTTATAATGAGCAATCTATATTTGATCTTCATCCCATCTGTGGCATAAGGCTGTAGATTGCATTTGGGTTAACTCTAAAGTAAATGTCTGGGTCAATTACTTTACATCTCAGTAGATATTCCTAGGAAAGCACATGGAGTTGTGTAACTCATCTTTCATCAGCATTGGGCACTGGTATTTATTTTAAATCCTTAGCTTCATGCAATGTTTGCGAGCAAAGCCACTGAGATTTATCTCCCTATGCGAGAACTATATATACTTTTCTTTCCTAGAGAAACAAACCAAGGAATCTTAATAACAAGTCTAAATTAGTTTACTGGGAAAGAAACAGGAAAATAACAAGCTGCCAGCCGGCGTGTGTTACTACCCAAAAAGGGCTCTGCTCCCCAAAAATGATTTTCTTTTCAGGCAAACTGTTCTGGATCTATAAAGCCCAAAGGCCCCCTCCCAAGCCAGGATTTCTCTCAGCAGCCAGGTGAGGTGGAATTTTCTCAAGTCTCTCTCACCGACGCAGAACACAGCCTGGTTAAAACAGCCGAAATCCCAGGCTGAATTCCCTGTTTACTACCTTGCATGTCTCTTAAATCTGTTTTATATGGAGCTTGAAAATTGCCTTTGAAATCAAAAAACAAAGAACCACGGGTGACAGCAGAGGGCGCCCTTCCCCTTGCTATGGCGTTGACGCACGAGCCGCCCCGGGAGAAGGAATCTTGGATTGTGTTTGTTTTTCTCAGTTACTGGAGACTGACAATGGACACACATTCCAGTTTGGGCTGACACACCCATTGCTGTGGCTCTGTCTCCCTCCCTTTCCTCACTTCCCTGTTTTCCCCTCAGCGGGATGATCTCATATTTTGAGAAGCACAATAGAAAGGAGTGGTCCCTGGCTGCAGCCCTGCTGGAGGGGATACCTGAGAAGAGGAGTGGAGGTTTCCCCTGCAGCTCCGGAATGGGCTAGAAGCCCTGCTTCTCTAAAGACGCCTAAATCTGTGCTTGAGATCTGTGTTGGGGTCACCACCCCGCCCTCAGTTACACCCCGTCTAAGGGAAGGCGGAGTGGAGACTACAAACTCCAGAGCATTCGCACCCTTAGCCTGCACACCCCACGGTTTAACTTCCTTGTTTTGGGCTGAGATCGTCCCTGCTGTCTGCACGCCACAATGAATGTCACAGAGAACATGTCAACCAAGGTCAGAATGAGGGGCACTTGGGAAGCATTTGCTTGGACAATTAGTTGTGAGAGAATGTGACTCACATAGTCTCCCCACCCACGACACAGCTGTCCCTGAAGAAGATGGGACAGCTTCTTGCACTGTGGCAGTCAGCATCGTGGCTGCAAAGAAAATGGGAGAAGTCACGACAGAAGGTGGAAGAGTCTAGGCATTTTCCTAGGAGACCTTTACAAAGAAACAGGTATGGAACTATTTATTTCTTGGATCAGGCAATTTTCTGTAGTTATTCTAGATAAAATACTCATTTCCTTTATCTGATTCCCTTTATTTTTGCCAGTTGGCCTTTTGACATGGACTTTTCAGCCTACCAACAGGGCTACAGGATTCCCAAATAAGGCAACAGGTTCCTGCCTTGTTACCCAATATGATCTCAGCTGGACTATGTGTCGGGAAACCAAGGAAACTGAAAAACCACAACCAGTTTTGGAAAGTCCGCTGCCTTGGTGCGTGGAGAAGCGTGAAGACTGCTTTGGTGACTCATGCCCTCAAGGTGGAGAGGAGGCTGCAGGTCGGCTCACGTGCCTTTCTGCTTACAGGTTCGGCGGTGAAAGCTGCCAGTCACAGCAGGGCGTCTACCTGCCACCATTCAGTTAGAACTCTTTAATTTGGACAGGCCACATGCGAGAAAGGTCTTCTGTCAGCATTCTGTCCCAGTAGACTACCTAGTATTGCATTTGTCACAGTGACATCATCTGCCAAGCAAAGATGAATGCCCCACAGCCCTGGTGATCAAAGCAAGAATCATGTACTCAATCTCCTACTTGAAAGTGTTTTCCTAAAAGTGCGAGCCCCTCCTAAAAACAGCAGACCTTCCTAAAAACTCTTGCCAGATGCTGGGTGGCAGTAGATGGGGGCATGGGAAGAAATTGTGGGGAAGCACAATCTATATAGGTTTGTACTGTAGTCTTTATAAGGTATAAGCCAACTGAAGCTATTGGTAAAGGAGAATCCCATATTAGGTGGTTTTTGGAAACCGTAGCGAAGGTGGATTCTGGGCTCTGAATGGATTGTTAACATATGTTAAGCTTGCCCCAAACTTCTTCAACACTTTCTAAAACCATATTTTTAACTTTGTTATCAAAGGTACCCCTCCTTTTCTCCCACTGTTCCTTTCCAGCATTTTCTCCTCTGACTTAGATTATAATCTGCTTAAAGACCAGATTTGTATTTCTTTGGTTCCCATCCAGTGTCCAGCCCCTACAGAGTACAGGTGCCCAATTAACGAGTGTTGAAATATAATTAGAAGAACTGCCCTTCATTCTTTGCTCTGGACAAAGGGGGAAAAAACGTCTATACTTTTTCCTTCTCTTTACAGAAATTAGAAGAGGGAGGGAGCCTCACCTAAGAATTTGTTCTAGTTCAAGGTAAAAAAGGCGCATCTGATTCAAGTCTTGAGCCAAGCTTTTGTATATAGCTATGAGTAAACAGTAAGGGTTAATGGCTCTGCTGTTTGAAGTGGTGCTTTGGATACTAAGATATCCAGAGCGATGGTCTAGAAGCAGGAGGTGAGAAAAGAGAACCGGCCTTCTGCGCAAAATAAGTTGCATTTCCATTGTGGGTGGGAGAATCAGGGTGGATTCAACTAAAGGACAGTCAAGACCACCCCCTCCCTTCCCTGAGGATTACTGTTTGTTCTTTGGAAGGGTATGCGTGTGCGTGTGCATGCATGTCTACCAGGCGGAAGTTACTCACAGGAAACCGGAAGGCTACAGGAAGAAGGAGGGAATCTTTCTACTTCCACTGGCAGGGATCTCAAAGAGGTTTTAAGAGTAGCCCACACTGTGGCTTCTCTATCCTGAAGTTTTCTGCAAGTTATTACAAGTTGGGGCAAAAGTAGGTTTAGAATTCTTCATATGGAAAATAATACAATAATGAATAAATGATAATACAATAATAAACTCTGTGTTTCACAACCTAGGGTGAGCATAATGATTGTCAGTGGTGGAGAGCGCTTTTTCTAAAGACAATGGAAATGTTCGGGATGGGCTCTACCTTGAAGAGAGAGAGGCGAGGTCATCTTGCCTTGGTAATAACAATTCCTGATGTTTATTGAGGCATGATTGGATGCCAAGCTCTGTGCTCAGGAGTCTACGCTCATTTATCTTTTGCAACCAACCTATAAGGAAGGTACTATTATTATTACCCCTGGTTTTACAGGTGGGGAAATTGAGGCACAGAGTTTTAACTGATTTGCCCAGGGTCACACAGGAATGGTTTGGATTCAGGCATTCTACTTGTGTCAGACGCATTGGGGAAGTCAGTATTTTATTTGAGCTTATTTTAGCTTGAGACTGGAATTAATAGACTTTGCACAGTTAGGCTGAGAGCCTATCACCCAGTAAATTATTGTTCCAATGTAAGCATGCTTTTGGAGTACTTAAAACATGAACACAATGTTTTGGAACAGAATCTCTTTCGCAGTTGGGTGTGGTTTGGGTTCTGGCTGGGCTTTGGGGTATGTGTGGCCAGGATGTCCTCTTTGTCACCGTGGTGGCCCTTGGGTTGTCCATATTCTGAGAAATGGGGTAGAGCACAGGACAAAACAATTTAGAATTTGAAGGCTCCATTCGCAGATCTCTGGCAGAGGACGGCACCTGTTCCCTGCCATCTACTCAGGCGAGCTGACTGGCTGTTCCCGCGTGTTCGATGTTCTTGGAGTGTTCTGGACAAGCTTCTCATGAATCTGGCCCTGCCATTGTGGCTTAGTGGTGATTTATTACGGGTGCGTGTGTTCTGGCCTACGCAAAGGCACAGATGCAATTGAGCTGTAGGGTTGCTTTATTTGGCTCTTCCTTGGTATTGTGAAGACGGCAGATTCCTTAGAGAACTTCCATAGAAACTCACATAGCAGACTGAAGGTGAAGAAAGTACATAAAGCACAAAAAAATTGATGCAATGGATTCTCCAAAGTCAAATGAATAGGAAAAATACAAGACATGGGGCTAAAGCAAACTCCTGAAAGCTCACTTCCCCCCTTAGTCTCCATGTCCTGGAAGTTCCGAGGCAGGAGACAGCATAGGAAGAACTCTGAGACTCTGCCACTGTTGCTGGCCAGCATCTGGCATCCTGGTTTCCAGGAAACACCTTTTAGCACTTAGGTAGGATGGATAGTGAACCAAAGCAGGGAGGAGGAGGGAGACGTGTCTCACCTGCTAACTCAGCAGTCCTGAGCCAGGCCCGATGGTATTGCCAGGTGTTCCAACGGCACAGGAAACACCGTGTTAGCACGGGAGGAGGGCAGTCCTTGGAATTCTATGGAGCGTTTCCACTCTCGGGGAAAGAAAGCCTTTGAAACTGTGTATACATCCCAGGGCCTGAAAGACGGGAAAGGGTCCATGGTGCCCAGAGAAGCAGCCCATAAAACAACTTTGGTTAATTGACCACCTCTGGTCACTATCTGTTTTACGAGGGAGTTCCTAATGCTTAAAGAAGGAGCCCATAAATAACTTTGAGTAACTGCCCTAACTTTAATTAACTGCCTCCTGGCACGTATCTGTTTTACAACAAGATGAACAAATACAGTCTCTAACAGGATAAGGATTCGGGGTGACAGACCCCACGCATACCTAAGTTTGGGTAGTCCTGTCCCCCCTGGGGCAAGGTGGCACCATCTTTACCCACCAATCAATATGTAACATTTTTACTCCCATCCCACCAATGATATGTCCTGAGAACAAAGGACCTGGGCGACTTGCCAACCCTTACTTTTGCTGCCTGGCTTTGCCCTGAACGTACGCCTCCCTCCCCCGGCCCCAACTAGGCTTGGTCTCTTCCATGGGAACGGATCACTAATAAACCCTGATTGCATGCTAATAGATCTACTGATCTGTAACTCTTTACGTGCACCAGCAAGAAGAACCAGGTCCCTCCCGTCAACAGTTCAAATACCTAAATGAAGGAAAGTATGAACCAGGCCACATTCAGGTCTGCAGAAGTACAGACCAAACAAAGGCGTGCAGCTGCCTAGAAAACCTGTTTCCCTCTTCCCTCCTGTTCATTCCGATGCAATTCTTAGTCCTGGAGATCGTTTCAAACCAAGAAGCTCTGCAATGCATTGGCAGGCTACTCGCTGACAACTTAAAACTGTTAGACGCTCGATTGTTCCAATGAGGATGAGAAAACCAGCAGAGGCTCCTAGCTGCGTGGCAAATGCGCTCTTCCTCATATGTTACTCTCCCTGTAATCATTCCTGCTCACCGATTCCAGGATTGGATCGGTAAAATTTATTTTTAGGGCATGAAGGAGCCTTCTGGTATGCTCCAGAATGTTCCACAACAGGGGTCGGCAAACGTTTTTTGTAAAGGACCAGACAGTAACTATTTTCATCTTTGCAGGCACGTAGTCTCTTGTGTCAGTTACTCAGCTCTGCTACCACGGCACAAATGCAGACAGACGTGTAAACAAACAGGCGCATCTGGGGTCCACCGCAACCGTATTTACGAAACAGGCAGAGGGCCGGCTCTGGTCTGCCTGTGGTCCCCCCACCCCTCCTTTATATCGTGAAAAGAATGGTAGTTTCATAAGTAGGTACATATGGAAAATTTCATCGAGCTACGGTATACTTCAGATTTTGCACATTTCCTGGACTGTTATGCCTCCGTTTTAAAAGGTGGGATATCAGCATAGAAAATACAGGCAATAATATTGAAATAACTGTACAGTGCCAGGTGAGTACTGGAAATATCAGCTTTGTATAGTATATGATTGTCTAAGCACTATGCTATATACCTGAAACTAAAGCAAAATCATGTCGAATGCAAATGGTAATTGAAAACATTTGCTTCAAAAGAAGAAATTTCAAAATGAGATACCACGTTCCTTTTTGATAGGCATAGTGCCAGATTTTCTGGTGGATCTTTTTTAAACTTCCATCTTCAATAGATACGATATTGATTCAGCAACTTGTGACAAAAATCCGCAACAACAGGGGCAGGAGAAACGCAGAGGAAGGTTGCTACATGGGGTGGGTGCCGGAAAGATTGGCACATGCGCAGAAATGAGTGCAGAGCCTCATCTGCTCGGTGACTTGTGCGACACATTGAATGAAGTGGGAGGGTCAATGTCTGTTCATGAGCTTTGGGCAAATTACTCAGCCTCTTAGAGCCTTGGTGTCGTCAAATGTTAAATGTAAGTAATTGCACCTGTGCCTGACAGTGTGCGGGAACTAAATGACGGTGTTGAAAGGAATAAAGATGCGGTGCAGCGTAGTGGTTAAAGCACAAGCTTGGGAGCCAGATGTGGTTCAAATGCCAGCTCTGCTCCTTACAAGCTGTGTGACCTTAGGCAAGTTGCTAAACCTCTCTGAGATTCTGTTCCCTTATCGGCAAAGGGACCACATTAACAGCACCTTCCTTAGAGGTCTGTTGAGATGCTTAAGTGAGTTCTTGTATGTAAATTACCACCCTAAGCTGCCTTTCACAGAATGAGGAATATATAGGAGTCATTCATATTATTTGCTCTCAAAACCTAAACCTAACACAGGGCCTGACCCGTAGCTGGAATTTCGTAAATGGAGGGGTATTTTTCTCCTGCCCAGGTGCCCTAAAAAGGCTACAGAGTACCCTTTCCCTTCTAGCACTTTCTCCCTTCCTCCCAGTCCCCTCAAAGCCTGCTCACTGTACCCAACAAAAATCCCAAGGAGCAGACTTCTTTTGGGAAAATTATATGAATCAGAAAAAAATGTCCTCTTTTTTTGTTAAAAAATGTTTTTCAATTACAGTTTATATGCAGTGTTATTTTGTGTTAGTTTCAGGTGTACAGCATAGTGGTTAGACAATCATATACTTTACAAAGTGTTCTCCCTGAAATTTTCAGTACACAACCGACACCATACTTATTTATTACATATTATTTGGCTGTATTTCCTATGCTGTACTTATTATCCCCATGAGTATTCTGTGACTGCCAATCTGTACTTCTCCATGCCTGCACTCCATTTTCCGCACTCACTCTCCTGACCCCCTCCCTCCCCTCTGGCAACCATCGGTCTGTTCTCCATATCAGAAGAGATTCTTGATCGCTTGGCTCTGGAGTCGGTCTCAGACAGGTTACCTGCCAAGGCCAACTTCCCCTTTTTCCCTAAAACTGCCCCATTTCAATGCCCCTCCTCAATCTGGAAGCTGCATCAGGCTGTTCTCTGCTCATAGATGGGCCCAGGAATCAGTTAATCCACAGGCGGGGCTGGGAAGAGATGAAATGGGACGGTGGGTGTGATTTCACCTTTCAGGAATGTGAACCAGTAACAGAGAAAGAATCTGTCAGTTTTGGGCGCGGAGTGCCAGCTGACCGGACCTAGTGGAGACCAGCTGGGTTGCGGTAATGGTGGAGAACTTGAATGAAGACCCTGGGGCCAGGAGAGCAATCTGGGCTCTAGAATCTTTCTCCTCCTGCAGGTTCTGAGACGGTCAGCGACGTATCTCGGCACCTGTGGCCTTCCAGCTCCCTTACTTGCTCCACGCACAGCACAATATCAAACCTCTCTTACTTTAGCAGGCTCAGGGAGCACCTGTTTCTTGAATTCAAGAGATTCCAAGTAAAAGAACTTGAGGGCCCAAAGCAAACCTCCTGAGGCGCAATCTGAGGGAAGTCCCCTCTGAGGGGAGAGATGGGGCCTCTCTGTAGTCCTCTGAATTCTCCCAGGCAACCTCTAAGACCGTGTTAAGTCTAGTTTTAGCATAAGAGAGAATTCACAGTCTCCAAACCCATAACATGGGGCTGATAAGGGTGGGGAAGTACTTCCGCAAACAGCTCACGCCGTATCTGTACATGATGCCACTGATGGGTGGTACTCAGTGAAGACACTGCCTGACCTTAGTGTCCTTCCTTGCCTTGAGGTTGTAAGGATCAGCGGTCACTTTTCCCGCATGGTGGAGTGCCTTTGATTTATGGTCCTTGTTCACGGGAATGTAGTCAGTTGTCTCCCGCTTCATTAAAATGGGGTGGGGGGGGACCTTGTGGTCTTGAAGACTTTGGGCTCCGGTAGGCTTGGATCTCGGCTCTCCTACTCACTGCCCGGGCATGTTACTTATCCTTCATAAACAAACTCATCTTTTAACTGGTGCTAAAAGGATCTTCCACTTAAGCTTGCTGTGAAAAGTAAATGAGAATTACTTAAAAAGCGAGGCGCTTGGTAACTCCTGCATGATGTAATACAGTTGTTTAAGGTCCAGGAGACCCTAAAAGGGAGAAGGCAGTTTCAACGTTGAGTAATTCGACAGCCTTGGGTTGACTCGGTACAGATCTTGCAGTCTTTATGAGCACAAATAGTGTTCCTATAAGGCTTATTTCTGGGGCTCACCTGACATTGCTCCTTTGGGACAAATTGGTGCTATGGTTATACAGTCGGTGAAGAAATACAAGCGTAAAACTGTTCATCGCTTTATTGGAAAGGTCTGGCCAGCAGCAGCTCTTTCTGACATTACAATTTTACAAACTGGGTGTTTCCCTGACTCTGCTCCACTGCACCCTTACTGACGAGGTGGGGACATTTCACCCACTTCCGTTACACAGCACAAGCCCTCGTTTCTTCAGAACTGGATGTCCAGGCACAACACCGATTCCATCACACGTGGCCCATGACCTGTTCGAGGCCTGACGCCTCATCACAATCCTGGTATTAGGACCACAGCGGAGGTCACGTGCACACCCCCTCAGTCTTGACCATCCTCTTGCCTCTGGCCAAGAAGGAACTGAGAAGGATGCCTGGTGATCTGAGCAGTTGCCCATCACCAGTTGGATGGAGATCCCTTCCAACGTGCTTCCTGACAACTGGGAATACATCCAGGCTGCTGGCACAGATGGGAAGGCTGCTGGATACGAAAATGATCAGTCATCATTCTTGTTTTGCTGTACAGCTTCAAGATTACTCACCCCAAGCTGTCTGGCGCTCCTATTGAGCTGCCCTTCGAGTGATTGCCAGTGCCCCATTCTGCTCCCTGCTCTCCGCTCGCAAACTTCCGTAAGGCCCCTCTGCCACAAATGCAAAGTCTTTCTTTGCATCGATTTCATTAGAAGGAAGAAGACAAGAGGGAGGAGGAGGAAAAAGAAAACCCTGCATAGAACAGATTCCATGTTCTCTCTTTATTCTTTTTAAAGATTTTTATTTATTTTACTTTTAGAGAGAGGGGAAGGGAGGGGGAAAGAGGGGAAGGGAAACATCAATGTGTGGTTGCCACTTGCACGCCTCCTACTGGGGACCTGGCCCGCAACCCAGGCATGTGCCCTGCCTGGGAATTGAACCGGTGACCTTTCAGCTCGCAGGCTGGCACTCAATCCACTGAGCCACACCAACCAAGGCTCTACGTTCTTTGAGAAGGAGTGTGTGTGTGCACTTTTGATTTCTTATCTATCTATTACCAGTGCAACTTTACGTGACTATGTTCCTTGACTCTTTCCCAAGCCCGCTCAAGGGAAGCTGGCAGGATCCAGTTCCTCACAGGCTGCTGGCTGGGGCCCCCTTTGGTTCCTTGCTGTGCGGGTCTCTGCACAGGGCAGCTCACAGCCTGGCGGCCGCCTTCCATGAGAGTGAGCCGGTGAAGGAGGAAGAGAGGGAACACAAGATGGAAGCCACCGCCTTTTTGTGACCTAATCTCACAAGTGACACCCGTCACTTCTTCGACGTCCTCTCAGCTAGAAGCCACTTAGTGAGAAGTCATTAGTTCAGCTGCCCCGGAAGGGAGATGATCACACAAAGGCATGAACATCAGGCCATTCTAGCGGCTATGTACTGACAGGGGTGGTTTTTTAATAAAAAATTTTAGTTTTTTAGAGTTGCTTTTAGGTTCCCAGCAAAATTAGGAGGCAGGTACAGACATCGCCCATGTGCCCCTTGCCCACTCATTATTTTATTTTCTACACAAGTAGTTTTCAGGGAGGGCTTTGCCGCCTGTGTAACCCTGACCCTGACCTCCCGTAGGGCCTCCTACAGTGACTCTGAAATCTAAATTTGGGAGGGTCAGTGGTTCACTGTGATAAACTGTCTCACCTACGCTTGGAGCGTTGAACCTCAAGGCAACTGCCTATCCACTACCCCACACAAATATTCACTAAACTCATTTACTATTAGGACATAGAAAATGACTTCTATTCCCCCAAGTGCTGAAGAAGGGCAAACACCATGAAATTAACTAAAATCAGAGAACTTAAAGGGATATTATAATGTTGGTGTTTAAAGAACCTGAGTATGAGGGAGGTTACAGAGAGGGTGAGGACCCTATTTTGTAATCCCTGAAGTTGTGGTCTTTCCGTTCATGGTTTCATCTAGAATTTGCAGGCATCTTAGGCCTGAAGTCCTGGGCACAGTGGCTCACTGGCAGCTTCCCGGTCTGAGCCCTTTGAGGCTGAAGCATCTGGGTGACATTGGTGCCTGAATCCAGCCTGTTGAGGCTTACTTTGATCACAGTCCTTTCAGCCACCCCCCAACCCATACTCAGCTTTGCGCCACCTGTAAATTGTGTAAACAAATGTAACACACGTGCCTATTTAGGACTGGACCTTATTTAAAGCTTCTGGGGAGGGGGGCGGGAGGATGTATCTTGAAGAGCAGATACTGCAAAATAGATGGCTAAAAATTGGGCATTGTGTTTTGCTTCCTAAGACTTAGAGGTGTGGATTCACATGTGAGGCAAACTAACCCTTTGTTTTGAGAAAACTACTACCATGGGGCCTTTTAGTTATGCAAATATGAAACAGGGGGACCCTATTTTTATTGGAGAAGGCTAGAACTGATGGAGAAACTAGATTGTACTGAGGATCCCAGGACTCTTGTTTGACTGTATAAATTGCATGCAGTTTTCTGGGGAATGAACGAGCTGCTACTTTTCTCAGTAAATTTAACTGTCATCGTTGGTCTGGGAGGAGCTCTTGTTAGCAGCTGTTTTCAGCAAAGCAAAGAGTTGAGGAGCTGAGACTTGAAAGAAGCACCCGCAGGCATGAATTCCAGCTCAGCCTAGACCATTGCCATAGTTTGCATCATCCGTGTTAGGCAATGTAAAATCAGACTATTTTCTTCTGCTGATGCTGAGGGCCTGTGTTTGCAGCAAGTGGATGGTCCTCCTGTATTTCATCATGGATAGAGTTTAATTTTAGAACAGAAAATAAGGATTCAGGAAGGAGTCCTTGAACTTGGGTGATGGAAAAATGCCCCCCCCCCCCGCCTGTCTCAGTCCCCAACTGGGTAAATAGTTCTTTATATTCCTCTGTGTGTCACCTGCTCCCTTATCGCTGTATCCCCCCATCTAGCATGATGCCTAACATGCTGCAAGCAATAAATATACATTTGCTGAACGAACGATAGAATAAATAAATGCTGCAACTGTGGACCAGAGTGTGGCTGAAGATAGAGCACCCTTAGAGTAATTATACATTCATTTATAAGACTTCCTCCTTACTTTTGTTACATTGAAGCTACAAGGTTTTATAGGAAAAAAAAAAACAAAGAAAAACTGGATCACCTTGCTACCGAGCTTTGAAAGACCACCAGTTGGGTCCTATGTACAATGGTTCCCTGTAGCTGGATGGAAATGGGTTGGTTTTACTTTCCAGCACATGGGGGAAACCTTTGGAAGGTAGGCGTTATGATTCATTAAACAAAAATGAGAGCAAGTTCAGACTTCAATCCATCTTCTATCTTTCATCGTGACAAAGTGTTCGCATTCAACGCCGGATCCTGAAACAAAAGTTTGCACAGGAACAACTGTCCCCCACACCCGGGTCCGTTTCCTTCCAGAAGGAGGCAGATTGTCAGACCCCCAGAGGGAGGCTGGATCCCTGCAGGAATGGCTTTGAGGACAGTTATTCTTCCTGAAAGTACACCATGTGTGTTTCTGGTTTTGGCTTTTCAGTTTCCTGGAGTCATGCTTTTGAACAGAGGGAGCAAAGCCTTGCTAAGTACTGCAGCTCAATTGAACCCCAGGGTTAGATCCCCAGTTCAGAATTTTTCAATGCATCGAACTCTCCCAGCTCCCACGAACTTTCCCTTGGTTCACTGTAGAGGGTGGGTCTTGGAGTCCCAGGAGACTTCGCACATTCTGTTGTTGAACAGCTGTTTCCAGGGGCCTGTTCTCCTCACACCCACACGAGCCTGAAAATAGCAGCATGCCCCTCCCTGTACAGTCTGTGCTTTCAAAGGCACAGTTCGCGCAGTTCTGCTTTTCCATCTCTTTCATTTTCCTTTTTGGTAAACAAGGAATCAGGCTATTCTCTTTACTTGGTTGGGAGTTGCTTTCCAAACCCTTCAGCCATGGTAAGCAATGGAATAATATAAATGCAGTGGATGTAAATCAGAACCAACTTTCAATGCTTGCTTTGTCAGAAAGCGTTGGCTCTCCTGGCACGAAGGAAATTGTTGTGTTGACTTTGACTCTGGATGGGACATACACCGGGGCCTTATTTATGAGAACTTATGGAAGAATATCTCTCCTCCCTGCAGGGGCAGGCTCTGAAACTCACATAACATGAAAATTAACCATTTTAAAGGGAACAATTCAGTAGCGTTTGAGCACATTCAGAATGTACAACCACCGTCTCTACCTAGTTCCAAAATAGTTTCATCACCCCAGAGGAAACCCCAGTAGCCAATAAATACTCCCTCCCTATTTCTACCTTTCCACCCAGCTCCCAACATCCACCCTCTTCTTTCTCCCTCTATGGATTTACCTATTCTGGACATTTCATATACATGAAATTCTATCTTATGTATTCTTCTGTGTCTGGCTTCTTTCACTTAGTATAATATTTTGAAGGTTTATCCACATGACAGCATGTATGAGAACATCATTGCTTTTTATGGCAGAATGATTTCATCATATGCACATAAACATTTTTGTGTATGTATTCATCAGTTGATGGACATCTGGGTTGTTAAAGAAAAAAAAAACACAGCCCCGAAAAGCCTTCACTAGTGCTAAAAGCTCATGATACCAAAGCTAGATATGATACCTGATCTAACCGCAGTTGTGTCCCATGAACATCATCTTAATGAACCAGTATAGAACGTTCTGGTCAAGCACCAGTAAAGCAGTCTGTCCTGTGGGTCCTCTCCATCCCCCACAGGAAGAAGAGGCAATCTGCATGATAAAAACCCTTCCGGTTCTCTTCCCCCAAACAAAGGATGTCTGGACACAAGAATAATTCTTTCTTTTCTTTTGTTAATGGCCCCCTCACCCCACCCCTCTTCCTGTAAAACTTCCCATTTTGTACAGCCCCTTGGAGCGCCCTTCTAGTTGTCAGATGGGATGCTTCGGATTCTTGAATTGCTTAATCAAGCCAATTAGATCTCCAAATTTACTCAGTTGAATTGTGCTTTTTAATACTTCACCTTTTGGATAATGTGAACAGTGCTTCTGTCCACACTGGTATACAGGTGATTTTTGGAGTCAGTTTTCCACTTTGGGAGGGATCTACCTAGAAGTGGAATTGCTGGCTGTTATGGTAATTCTCCATTTAACTTTTTGAGGAACCACCAAACTGTTTTCCACAGTGGCTGCGCCATTTTCCACTCCCACCAGAAATGCACCAGGGTCCCAATTTCTCCGCATCCCTACCAGCACTCATTTATTTCCCTACTCTTTTATAAGTCTGGTGTGTTTAGAAGTAGTTTCTCATTAAGAATCTGATTTGCATTTCCTTGAGGGCTAATGATACCAAGCATCTTTTCAGGTGCTCCTTGGCCATTTGGATATAGTCTTAGGAGGAATGTCTATTTAAATCCTTTGCCCATTTTTAAATTGAGTGTTTATCTTTTCATGTTAAATTGTAGGAGTTATTTACAGATTCTGGACCCTAGACCCTTATCACATACGTGATTTGCAAATATTTTCTTCCATTCTGTTGGCTCTTTTCACTGCCTTAGTGATGTCCTTTGATGCACTACAGTCTCTTAATTTTGCAGTTCAATTTCACTGATCCTTTCTTCTGCAAAGGCATGAAGGGGGCTAGTGTTTCCTGAGTCAGAAAATTTGGACCCTCAGAATATTGTTGGACTGTTGCAAAATGGCAGCCACAGGTTTCATTTGAAGACCAGCTTTATTTAAAACCTTCATAGCTTTATATTTTACTTGTTCATAAATTGTCTTACGTTAGAAAATCTGCTGTTAAAAATCCAGAGCGTCTTGGTGGGAATACGTCAATTACCATTGGGGTTTAGACTACGAGGCTGTTTAGAAAGAATGGAGAACACAGTGGATACCACCCGATAATGGGTCCTCAGCTCAAATTTAGAATATGCCAGAACAAACCCTTGTTTTCTCTCCCACCCTTTACGTGCTCAGCCCCCTTAGTTCTCTGCATGTCAGCAAGTGGCAGCTTCCTACTCCCAGCAGCTCACACTAAAGCATCCATCCTTGATTCTTTTCTTTCTGCCACATCCTACCTGCAGATCATTAGCAAATTCTGCTTGTTCCCCTTCCAAATATGGACACATCTTGAGTTGGACATTCCATTTCCAGGAGTAACAACTAGTTAAATCACATCTTATTAGTTGAAATTCTTCTCTCCCTACGGTCTTCAGGTTTCCCTTCCTCCCAATAGTGTCTCCTCCACATAGAGCCAGAGGGATCCTTTCAAAAGGAAGTCAGCTCCCATCTGTGGTCATACCGCGCCCCATGTACACGCCCCATCTCGTCTGATCTCAGAAGCTAAGAAAGTCAGCAATCATCACACTCACCTGTCCCCTGGCTCACTTTGCTCTAGCCTCCAGAACTTCTTGCTGTTTTTTGACCACTCCACTGGCTGTGTACTGCTGTCCCTTCTGCCTGGAGCATGGTCCCTCCGTATGGCCACAGAGCTCACCCCTCACTGCCTTCAGGGCTCTGCTCCAACTGCTCTGTATCTGAGAGTCTGTCTGACGTCCCTCTACAAGGAGAGACTCAAAAAAAAAAAAAAAAAAAACCCCGGAATTATCTTATGGAGGGCAGGCCCCTTGCAGTACAGGCTTCCCCTGCTAGGTAGTGTTCTGGGAACCCATCTGTAGCAGCGTACCAGCTGGCATTGTTGTGAGAAGCTGCGTTCGGCTTCAGCGAAATATTTTGGAAGACTCTTTCAACACGTTGGCCCATTTCACAATGGGTGATTTACGAGCAAACCTACCCACAATGCGCTGAGTGTTCAGCAGCTTTTGACCAAAGGTGGCATGACCCCCGTGTCCCACCCTATTTACCCAATCTCACCCTGAGAGACTTTTTTTTTTGTTTTTGTTTTTCCAGATGAAAACAGTCCTCAAAGGGAAACATTTCACTGATGTGGAAGAGGTGAAACAAAAAAACAACAGAAGCACTAAAAGGCATCAGAATTGAAGAGTTCAAAAACTGTTTTGAGCATCGGAAAAAAAGTCTCGATAGGTGTATTGCATCAGATGGAGAGGACTTTGAAGTGGAGTGACGTCTAAACATGCAACAGTAAATACACACTTTTTCATAAATAAATTCCATTTTTTGGGGGGGCCCCCTCATACAAGAGCAAACTCCTTCCCACGTTGCCCAGCCCCCAACACACCTTGTCCTCCTCACGCTGCTTTTCTTTGCTTCACCACACTTCACACCCAGCTGCTCTTATGCAGCACACAATAGATATTTATTGTTCAGCGCACATGCACAGATGCAACCGAGTGGCTGAGTAAAGAAACCCCGCGTTCCGTGCACACTGTATGACTGTCCTGCACCAATGTGAAGACTAAAGGGACTGTGTGCATAGTCGTTTCCATTTCGTGGGGACTTCAAGGTCAGTGCTGCAGGGCTCTTTCTGAATCCGCACATTTATCAATGTTTAAATAGGAGTGTCTCCATTGATGTGATGTGGGCCGCTGCGCTCCTAATCCGCTCTGCAGGAATTCCTAAGTATGTGTTCACATCAGAGACTGCACCACTTTCAAGAAAGCAATATGGATTTCCACAGGGAGTCCCAGAGGGTTAAAACAAATCCCTGGAGCTTATGGGGAGTGCCCTATTCTTGTCACCTCTCAGGTCCCCGAGTCAGCTTTGCAATTAATGATCGCAATTCTCAAGATTCCAGAAACTGTGATCCCATCAAATGACGGACAGTGTCCAACAGGAGAGCAGCGACTCTTTTTTGCTTCCTCTTTTCTAACACAGAGGAAACCCAAACGAGTGCTTCCAGGTGTTGCTGCGGTTCTCTCTCACCTTTCAGCTGGGGAGAAAGAGGCTGGCATTCATATTCTGGGCCGGCATCCTGTTCCAGGCAGACATGCTCAGAGAAGGCTGGGAGGAAGTGCTCGACAGGTAACTGAGCGAACTCTACCCATTGAACGGATTAGGAAACTAAGCCCTGTGCCCCAGGTAGCTTGCTTGGGGTCCTGGAGATAGATACTAGTGGAAGTGGAGGGAGAGCTCAGGCCTGGAAGTAACCTTTAAGGTCTCCGCATTATATCTGAGGGGATGGAAGTATAGCAGGTTGAGGCCACTTGCCAGGTACCCCACAGTCATTCAGGGGAAAGCTGGTACCCGGGCCCACGCTTCCTAACTCCAATCCAGCCTTCCTTCCAGCCAGTCATTGAACCGCTCAGGCGTTAATCTCTACGCACAGTGATACTGTCCTTGATTCTTTGCTGCAATTCTCTCATGGGAGTTGGGATTGGTGACGGATGAGAGAAGGCAATTTTTAGCTGAGTCAAGAGCCTGATAAAATCCTTCTACATTCCCAGGGAGCTAAGTCTCACTTTACTTCACCTTTGTGAACATGTTGATGTGCAAAGGCCCCAAGAGTGACGATATCCATGACTTGGTTTTCCAAAGGCGGTTGATTGCATCTAAGGGATGTGAGCTTTGTGCAGTGGTCCTCAAAGCATGGCTCCTGGACCACCAGTAGCAGCGGCAGCGGCCTCACCCGGGGAACGCAAATTCTCAGGCTCCATCCCAGACTTACTGACTCAGAGACTCTGCACTCAGGCACTGCCATCTGTGTTTAATCTGCTGCACAGGCAAGGTGGAGAAGCACTCGGTTAGCAGCTGCTGGTGGTATCTTGCCTGATACCCTGGTGTCCCTTTCACGAAATGGCTACAGTTACTGCAGCTAAGAGCTCATGTCTGAAACCTTCTCCTGAGGATGCTTTTGAGAACGGGAGCATCTGGAGCTGCCTCAACTGGAGATGCGTGGGGGTCCCCTCCCACAGACCCACGCACAGTGGCTGGGAGCCATGGCTGATTGATGCAGGTTCCCAAAGCACACTTGCCTCCACATGGGACACACTCTGGTATTTTGTTTATGCTCCAGAGTTCCCCATGGGATTGAACTTCTTTTTAAACCATATCCTTGCTTTTCTCCCAATCCTGCTTTCTTCACTGCCTTAAAATTTCTCCTGCAAACAGCCCCCAATAAATTACTTGCCCAAGGAGCCCTATCTCAGGCTTTGACTCTAGGGAACCTGACACAAGAAAATGAGCAAGTTCACCCCCAAGGTATTCCTCTTACGGATGAACATGTGGGGCTGGGAATATAAGGAGAACACTTTTAGCAAGTTACTCTACCCAGATCTGGGCACCCTAGGTGGGCATTGCTTTAAGACTCATCCACAATTTTCACAGCCCACGTATGATTTTGAAGGTTTCCTTGACTAGATGTTAATTCAATCTCATACGGATTGACTCTAGCTGAAAGAAACCGGGTGACGGATAATCTCCTTTTAACCCGCCAGAATCGCTAGTGTAAGTGTAACATGCGGTTTGGTTTTGTGGAGGTTGGAAATAATTAGTGAACTCAATGAGGTCATTAGAGACCTCCACTGTATTTGTTTCGGGTCATGTTGCCTTGTTCTGGGTCACTGCGTCTCAGGAGGCACATATGGAATGTCCGAAGATCTCATTCCAAGGGTCAGCTCTTCTGTGGGAAACGGAATCTAAGTTTGAGCCCCAGCGGTACTTGTTCAGCTCATCCCCCAGCCCTCAAATCCTGAGGAAAGGAAGCCCTAGGGAGCTTCCCATTGCGGGATGGAAACGAGGTTCGATGAAGAGCCTATTCCGGGTGCTCTCCCACCTCCATGGGCTCTGGAATTCTTGGTTCCCACAACACTTCACCCAGATGGCTGCGAGTTCAACTGTGGGCCGGTGGAACTTGAGCCACACCCTGAATGGAATTCACGTCTCACGTGGCCAGCCGCTACCTTTCCAGGTTTCCTTTTCCTCCTGCTACTTGAACCAGTACAGGAGTCGGGATGGGCATGGAATAGTCCTATGCTTCCAGCACAATGGAAATGAGTTGTCACGATGAACATCTCACAGGGTTGGGAAAAGCCCTATGCAGATTTTTCCATGCTTTAAGATGAATGAGACAAAACTGCATTGAAAAGAATCTATTCTCATAGGAGTCCTCTGCAAAAGCTTTTTAACAGACTTGAAAGTCTTCACATTGCAAATGAAGCGAATTTCCTTTCATTGAGCCTTTGCCGGGAGCATCTACTGCGCTTCCCTGCTCAAAGCGTGAAGATCAGGGGTAGGGGGTGGGGTGGCTGGGGTGGGGGAGAAAATGGAGACAACTGTACTTGAACAACAACTTTAAAAAGAGAAAGAAAAATCAAAGCTTGGTTGAAAGAAATGATGTTCACAGAAGTTTATTTTTAAAATATACCAGCTACTCCTCTCTGACACTCCTCATTTTATTCTTGGCCGGCTGCTGGAGAGCGGGACACTAAGGTCACACCGTGCAAGACTCCTGGGGGAAATTGCATTTGCTGGAAAGTGCGTTGGTATTCACCCTTCTTAGCTTCCCCACTGGGGCACCTTTTACCAAACACGCCAGCGCAGCTGCAGTCGCATTTACTGTGGAGGTGACGTGCCCGCTGTGAGGACCTGCACGGGAACGTTCCTGTACTTCTGTGTGCTCGGAGAAGCCTTTCTTCCTCAGAATGACTGGCAGGCTTTATTCCTTAGACACCATGAGTCACACACTTGACTATAATTTCCCTTTTTGAGTGAGCCATTAGAAAGCTTAGAGCCAAATTTTTGGGCTCATCTTTGATGCAGAATCAGTATAATTTTTTTTTCTCTTTTCCCACTGGATGTGTCTATCTGCATTTTTGCAGGACCTGAGTTTTAAGTTTTGTATCTAGTTCAGCTTAGAAAATCTAGGGTCCTTTAGATAGCAAGGCAGGGAGAAATCCTTCTAGAATCCTTTAGCTAGCAAGGCAGGGAGATAATATAGCACTATAATCACCCCCAATCTTGAAAATCTTTATCAAACCACTCCCCACTCATCTTTAATAAAATTAGTAATAATGCACAGCAAAAAAAAAAACAACAGGCAGAGGATCTGAACAGACATTTTCCCAAAGAAGACATACAAATGGCCAACAGGTACGTACACGAAAGATGCTCAACATCACTGATCATCAGGGAAGTGCAAATCAAAACCACAAGATACCACTCACACCTGTCAGAATGGCTATCATCAAAAAGACAACAAACAAGTGCTGGCAAGGACGTGGAGGAAAGAGAACCTCGTGCACTGTTGGTGGGGGATGTAAAGTGGTGCAGTCACTGTGGAAAGCAGTGTGGAGGGTCCTCAGAAAATTAAAAAGAGAATTACCATATGACCCCACAATTCCACTTACAGGTATTTATCCAAAGGACACAAAAACACTAATTCCAAAAGATAGGTGCACCCCTATATTTTGCAGCATTATTTACAGTAGCTAAGATTTGAAAACACCCTATGTACTGATGAATGAACAAATAAAGAAAACGTGATATATATATATATACACATATATACAATGGAATATTCATCAGCCATGAAACAGAATGAAATCTTGCCATTTGCGACAACATGGATGGCTCTTGAGGCCGTTATGCTTAAGTGAAATAAGTCCAACAGAGAAAGATAACTACCATACGATCTCACTTATTTGTGGAAGCTAAAAATACAAAAATGAAAGCCCAAGTTCAGAGATACAGAGAACAGTTTGGGTGGGAGAGGCAGAAGGGTTGGAGAGGGTGCAAAATGGGCACAGGAGTCAAAATGTACAAACTTCTAGTTATAAAATAGATAAGTCATGGGGTATAATATACAGCAAGGTGACTGTAGTTACACTGTATTGCATATTTGTAAGTTGCTAAGAGAGTACATCTTAAATGTTCTCATCACAGGAAAAAACTCTAACTGTGTATGATGACGGACATTAACTAGACTCATCATGGAGATCTTTTCACACTATGTAAAAATATCAAGTCCTTATGTTGCTCACCTGAAACTAATATAATGTTATATGTGAATTACACTTCAACTTTAAAAAGTAGTAGATAAATCAGGAAGTAGCCTACATTTGGACACGGGATTAGAATTTATGAGGACAATTAAAATGTCCGCTCGGGTAACAAGCAGGCGGGGGGGAGGCCCCAGATACAGGGTCACCGAGGAAGGCAAGATAGTACTCGCCAAATGTGCAAAAGCAAAACAAGCAGGAAAGCTGCATGTCTACCTATTTAAGAAAACATTGCAGACAAACACTGCAATGATGTCAGAGGATGTTGGACAGAGCGAGTGGTTATGGGGAAAAGTCCCATGAACGATGGAATTGTTTGTACTTTGCAGTGACTACGAATATTTTTCTCCTTGTTTGTGTCTTTCATTGTTTTGGGGGATGGTCCCCAGGAAACGGTTTTGAAGAAAAACCCAGATAAGCACAAACAAGAAAAACAGTTAATACAAATACTAACTATGTAATAGTTCTCACATGCAATGTAACCATGATCAATGACTTGAAAGCTCAACTTTTGGAAAAACTCAAGCCCCAAAGTAAACATTGGTCATTTTAGGTTGTAAGTGAACTCTAGGGCGTTGGGACAGAATTGGAAAGATAGGACTTCTAAATGCTTGAGAGGTTTCATCAAAGCAGGTCATTGTTTATAAGTTTTCAATTTAGCAAGTTTCTTCATCCTGGTCACTGAAAATGCGGTTGAAGCTAAATTCAAAGACTTTAAATATCTCTTCCATGGCTATTTCCCCTGATGTTATTTTAATCAGTCCTCTCCTTCCCTGGGTCATTGTTGCCCATGACCTCGAAACGCTAGGGCTTACGCTCTCCTTCCTCCAGCTTCACACAGGTGCCCAGTCCTTTCTAGGAAGGAAGCCTGAGAGTTTGCTCTGTTTAAGGCTTTTGCCCCTTCTTACCAGAGAATTTCAAGCAAGCAGTAGAGAAAGACGAAAATCAACTCAAATCAGAACAAGACTTCCCACCCCCAAGTGTTCAGGGATTGGTTGAACTGGGCACCGCTAGACATGGAGGCAAGTACAGACTGTCCATCTGGCTGATACCCCCCGTCAGGCCATAGAAAGCGCTCTCGGAAAACCTCTCTTAGCCTGACTGCTACCAGGGACAAAGCATGCAAACAGTATAAAAAAAACTAGCCTATGTGCATCCGTTATCTCCTGCCACTGATAATGCTGCCTAATAAATCACCCCAAAGCTCAGGGGCTTAAACACCAACTATTTACTGTTGCTCACGAGTCTGCAGGATGACTGAGCGGTTCTTCATTTGTGCCGTGTTTCTATGCGCATTTGTAGTCAGATGTAGGTCGGGTTGGTGGCTCTGTCGGTCTCGGCCAAGCCTCCCCCTCTGTCTGGGGATTGGCTGGCTGGCATGTTCATGTGCTGGATGCAAGGGTTCAAAAGAGAGAACGGAAGCTCCAAAACCTCTTGAGGCTAATGCTTGGAACTGCTACACAGTCACGTCCACCATGTCATATGAGCCAAAGTAAGCCACATGTCCAGCCTAGAAACAAGTGACAGGGAATGGGCACTGCCTGTTCAGAGGAAGGTTCCGCAGACCCACAGGCCAAAGAGTGAGGCCAAAGCTTACGTATCTTTCTATAATTCCCAGATAGTTCAGGCTCCATTTTAACCTTAAAAGAAAGAATCCAGGAAAGTGGGAGTAGACGGTCTACCTACAATTCCCATGGACAGTTTTGGGTCTTTCTCCCAGAACCAAAGGTAGAAATTAATACTTATATTGAAATAACATGACCAACGTCCGAATCTTCCCATATGATGAATTACGTGACTAATGTCTCTATCTGTACTTAGAACACACAAGCATATGGCTTATGGAGACGTGAGAGGCAGGCGGGGGCTTCAGACAGGAAACGCATCCTGTATGTAAAATGCAGCCTGTAAGAGGGACATACTGAGGGTTAGAGCAGGAAACGGAATCGCTCGTCCAGTAACTAAACCAAGGGGACGGCTGCGGCTTTGCCATGTGATGCTACCTCACGGCCTAGGCCAGAGCCAGCACTGACATAAAATCTTGGAAGTGTGGACTGTTTATAAAGAACATGGTCTTCAACCACAAAGAAAGGAAGGGAGCAACATGCTTGTTTTTTTCATATTTCCCGACTTAAATAACTGTAGTGTAGAACGTTTTACCTCTAAAGGAGAAAAGAAGAATCAAGTCCTGAAAAACACATGCAGAAAAGAAGTCTGTTTGGGCAAATTTAGCAAGTGGGTAAGACTCCTTCCGAAACCAGGACATCTGTGGCAAATTTTTCTTTCCACAGCTGAGTTAATTGGTACATTTTTGGGGGCCTTCTGATTTCTTTATGAGAAAACAGAAGGTTCTGGGAAATGGTTCCCAAGACCATAAAAAATAAGAGACGTCCTGCCCATTCCATAGAATGGAATGGGCTGAGCTGGCTCTTGGAGTCGGGACCGGAGGGGTCCTAAGCATCTCCTCATGCCTCTAAGACTCAGTCTCTTCCTCTATGAAACCGGGAAACGTATTAGTTTTGGACTGTTGTATGAAAATACTGTCAGAATTTGGTGGCTTACAACAGCGTGCATTTATTATTTCAGTTCCTGTGGATCAGAAATTGGGGAACAGCTTAGCTAAGTGGTTCTGACTCAGGGTCTCCCATGAGGCTTCAGTCAAGGCGTCAGTTGGGCCCTGGCTGGTGTAGCTCCGTGGGTTGAGCACAGGCCTGGGAACCAAAGGGTCATTGGTTCAATTCCCAGTCAGGGCACATGCCTGGTTGCAGGCCAGGTCCCCGGAGGGGTGGGTGTTGGAGGCAGCCACACACTGATGTTTCTCTCCACCCCCCTCTCTCCCTCCCTTCCCCTCTCTCTAAAAATAAATAAAAATAGGTTTTTTTTAAAAAACCATGTCAGCTGGGGCTGCAGTCATCTGAAGGTTTCACTGGGGCTGGAGGATCTGCTTCCAAGATGGCGCACTCACACGGCTGTGGGCAGGAGGCCTCAGATCCTCACCAGAGGGGCCCTTCATAGGATAGCTTGGGTATCTTCATGACACAGCCACTTGGCTGCCCCCGGAGCTGGTGACTCAGAGCTACTGATGAGGGAAGGAGGGAGGGCAAGAGAGGAAGTGAGAAAGGGATAGGGAGAAAGAGAGAGAGAGATGTATCTTGTATAATTTAGTATCTTGTATAATTTAATCTCTGAGGCAACATCATGATTTTTCCTGTATCCTGTTGGTCACAGGGACCAACACTGGTACAGCATTGGAAGGGACCAGAGCGTTACTACCAGGAGGTAGGGACTGTTGGCATCTTGGAGGCTGCTATCGCAGGGAATTAGACTAGGTGAACTTGGAGGCTCCTTCTAGCTAAGAGATTCTATGGTCTTGTGCGGAGGGGAGACAGCCACACACACCACTAACACCAGAAGGTATAGGGATACCGGCGTGTCCAACCTTTTGGTGTCTCTGGGCCACACTGGAAGAAGAGTTGTCTTGGGCCACACATTAAATACACTGTGACATGTAATCACAAAAAAAATATCATATTTTAAGCAAATTTACTATTTTGTGTGAGGCCGCATTCACAGCCATCTGGGCTGCATGCAGCCTGCAGGTGGCAGGTTGGACACCCCTGGATCAAATAGGCTCTATTCGGGGTAAACTGCAGAAAGATAACAAGGTTTCATACAGCCCACTCACTTGGAGCCCTTGATCCCACGGAAAGTGGCACGTAGCTCAACTGCACGCATGGTGGGAAGGGCCCCACAGAGTGGAAGCCCAGTGTGCTACATATTTATAGGGAGAGGGAGAACTTTCTGGAGCCAGTGACTGGGATCTTCCAAAATTCTATTTCTAAATGATAAAGAAGCATATGGTATAGAATTCTTTATGCATCTATACAGTTAACCCCAGCTAGGCAAGTGCGGCAAGGCACCGCAGGCATCCGACCCCATAGCCGAAAACGGAGCCTCTTACCCCCTGGCTGGATTTTCTACCTCACTAAAACCTAATTTCCGAAATATTAGAAATGTAAGTGGGAGTCTTATAAAATACAGGCCCACCACCCCTTATCCACAATTACTAGGGCCAGATACGTTTTGAAATTCTTATTTACGTGTTTAAAATGGAAATACATATATGAGTCCCGGATGACAGCATGGTCTGCAGCCTGCCCTGCCCTGTAGTAGCTGTGTGGCCCTGCTGCAAAATTACTGAACCGCTCTGAGAGTTCGTTCCTCATCTGTGAAATGGGAATGGAACGATGATACTTATTTACCTCCAGGGTTACGGGAGAAATTCCGTGCAATGATGCAGCTTTGAGTTGTGTTCGATAAATGATAGCTATTCTGTCTTCCTCTGACAGCTTCTCCTATTTCAAGTTCTACAAACTGGACCCCAAGCAAATTCCTGTGTATTTGGCCCCTCTTTATTTGGCTAAATTGATTCAAATCTTTCTTGCTGGCTTCAAATTCACTATGTGACCACACACGCCTACACAAGATGAATCTGATTATATAGAAATGATTAGTCAAACCAACAAACTCCCCATTGGTCTAAATAATTGCATTGACCATAGTAATACACAAATTTGTCTGGATTTTGCTACATTTCATGACCTGCAAAGTAGCCCATCTCAAATAAACCGTGAAGAAAGGAAGAATGAGTGCGCTTTAAACCAGGTGGGTCTGTGGTTTTGCATGGAATTCAGAATGTAAAGCAACTGGCAGGAAACCCTGCATTCTTCCATGACCAGAAGGGCTTTTTGTTTGTGAGCCCCAACTTAGAGATTAGCATTTCAAAGAGCTGCCCAGGGAAGCAAAGTTTAAACTTGTGTGGTGTAATTATTTTTGTATATATCTCATCTGGTTAAACTAATTTCCTTTTTTCTTGGTGGTGGTTTATGTATTATAGTAAGCGTCATATTGAGCTCCAACCTACTAATGAATGAATTCTTTTTTTTAAATTTTTGGTGGTGAAAAAAAAAGGGGAGTCATCATCCATAAGAAGTGGTTGAAATAGCTTTATAATTAAAACAATTTTTTTTTCAACCCATAGGTGGTCTGTTTATCTCCAGAATGGGCATTCTTTCTACCACGCATGTGAAAATCAAACTAATCACCTCCTTCCCATTTTCTTCATTTTATTTTTCCCTCTTCAACTTCTAATCCCTGCAGAGGACTGATTAAATGCAGAGCTGATTGTGTTCTACTGAGGAAAATTCTCAGTGCTCCACAAAGTAGCTGTAACAGCCCGTTGCTCAATGAGCAGCCACAGAAGTGCCGCGCACTGTTGCTTAGAGTTTACAGTTGAATAGCTATTGAGCTCCTGTGAACTTTCAAATTCATACAGTTTTGTGATCGGACAAGGTAAACCCATAGAATGCATGGAGCGCTAGCTCTGCGGTAAGTGATGTAGGGGGTAGGGTGAGCACGCTGCATCTGGACCCAGAGAGCAAGAGTTGGTTTGCCTCATAGTTAAATACTTTTCACTAAACCCCAGCACGGCCATGCGAAATATAATATATAAGATGCTATGTTTAATCTTAGGACATCTATATGCCAGGAGACTCTAGGCGAAGCATGTTAGATTTGCATTCTCTCTCTGCGTTACCATCACTGGCCCTACTCACTGTGTGACCTTGGGCAGCTTTATTAGCCACTCTGTACCTCAGTTTCTTTCTCTGTAAGGTGGGCTAACACAGAATTTTATTGAACTTAAGATGCTATATATTGATATTATGGGACACACCATGATTTCATGTACGACTGAGAAAAGAAAAATGATGGTTCTAATTGTAAAATGTGCTTGATCGTAAGACATGTTGTTATGCTGGAGAAGTTAAATGTGAAACAATGGGCATCTCAGAACGGACGAAATGTGGTAACAGCACGGACACAGCACTCGCCCCGCAAGCGGCAGCTGTTAAGATGACACAGGGCCAGACATACACACTGTCCCAATGTCAGTTTCTTGGCTTTGATATAACCCTTGAACTAAAATTGTGCAAGGTTTAGCCATTGCAGGAAAGTGGTAAGGGAACACAGGGCCTGTCTGTACTATCTCAATGACTTCCTAAGGCTCTATAAGAAGTAAAAAAAAAAAAAAAAAAAAAAAAAAAAAAAAAAAAAAAAGTAGGCATTTTAAAACTGACGAAATTGGATAATACTGGATAATACTACTTACATGACAATTGCTCGGTAAACATCAGTCACTCTCTTTGGAGACAGATCAAAGAAGGCCACGGAGTCCCTGCCACTCACTCCTCACATCGAGAGCTGATCTTTTTTTCCCCGCCCTTAAATCTACTTTGACCTTGCCACTTGCTCTCACCAACAGAATGGCGCAGGGTCTCACTGGGTCACTTCCGAGGCTGGGCCTGAGAGACCTGCAGCTTCAGCCCTTGGAAAGCCCCTCTTGGAACCCAGTCGCCACGCTCTGAGAAAGACAAGCAACATGGAGGCCTTCCAGGTGACAGACGGCCCCCGCTGAGCTCCCAGGGCGCAGCCTTGGATGTCCCAGCCCAGCGAGACCCCTAGACAGCTGCATCCTCAACTGACAAAACATGGGACAGCATGATCCCCATGCCACTGCCAGCCATGAGCATGAGCCACCACAGTCATTCCACTTCAGTCAAGCCTCCAGGTAACCAGAGCCCTAGAAGACTCCACGGGGAGCAGAAGAATCACCCCGTGGAGTCCAGGTAACCACAATCAAGAAAAAGGATAAATGGTTACTACTCTTCTGAACCATTAAAGCATTATGACTATGGAGAAATTCAGAGAGGATTAGGAATGAAAAGGTCTGGAGCAGCACTTTTCAGACTGTCCTGTGCGTACGAATCAGCTGGACACGTTAAAGTGGGATTCTGACCCAGTGCATTCAGGATGGGCCTGAGATTCTGCAGTTGGCGCTGATGCTGCTGGTCCTGGACCACACTTTGAGCAGCAGGGGTCCACAGGGCATTTCTCCTGGTCTCCACAGGGCATTTCTCCTGGTCTCCATGTTACAGAGCCAGGCCTCTGAAGGATGATGTCTTCATTTTGGCTAGGAGGTGTTTTCATCTGAACAAATGGAATTCACTACCGGGGGGAGGTGTGCGTATTTGCACAGGCATCTGCCTTGTGGAAGATGTTGCCCAGAAACTGATCTTTTCCCTCCCACACGGTAGCTTTGCCGAGAGCTGAATGTGTCGTTCCTCTGTCTTTGCACGTAGCCAAATGGGCAAAGAGCCGCAGAACAGCTAAGAGGATGAGAGGTACCTTTGAAGAGAGTCACCGTATATGACATCGCACAGTGCGTTCCAGGGTCGCCCCGCATACCTAGGACAATGTGCAGAAGTGAACACAGGCAAGAGGAGAGAGTGCCGGGTTTGCCACAAATGTATGGGCTCAGCCGGAAGGAGCTGGTGAGATGTAGGTCTTATCATCCTTCCACGGAAAACCCTCGCAAGGCTTCCACGCTCATTCATGGGAAAAGGCAGAGTCTCACCAAATTCAGATGATGCTGCCTTCCCCTCCCCCAGTGCCTTTTCCTCTCCCCACTCTGGCCACAGTGGCTCTCTTGCAGGTCCCTGGATGCTCTGCGGATGGCCTTTATCCCTGTTCTTCCCTTTACCTGGAGCCCTCTCCCCCAAGACATCCCATCCCTTGCTCCCTCACCTCCCTCAGGCTGCTCAGGTGCCACCATCTCAGCGAAGTCTTCTAGAATCATCCTCTTACCATTACAACCATCTACCCCACCCCAGGCTCTCCAGATCACCCCTCCATGGCCCTCCATTCATGACTAGAATGCAAGTTCTGGATGGGAAGGGAAGTTTGTCTGCCTTGTTCACTGCGGTACGCCAGAGCCTAGGACAGCTCCTGACACATGGCGGACACTCGCACATTTGTTTTGACTGGATAAATAACTAGTGACATTATTAACACAGGCCAATGAAACATTTAAATAGAAAGTCTGCATCTGCACCGTCCAATATGATAGCTGTCTTAGTCAGTTCAGGCCGCTTTAGCAAAATACCAGATAGACTCTGAGAGGCTTAAACAACGTATTTCTCGCAGTTCGGGAGGCTGAGAAGTCCGAGATCAAGGCGCTGGCAGATTTGCTGTCTCGTGAGGGCTCCCTTCCTGTTCACAGATGGCCGTCTTCTTGTCTCCTTACACGGCAGAGAACAGAGAGTAGTAAGCTCTTCTGTGACCCTTGTAAGGATACTGATGCCATCCTCAAGGGCTCTGCCTTCATGACCTCGTCTAACCCTAACCACCTGCCAAAGGTCCCACCTGCCAATACCATCCCATTGGGGGTAGAATTTCAACCTGCGAATTTGGGGGGGATGCAAGCATTCAGTCCATAACAATAGCCATTAGCCTCAAATGGGTATTGAGCTCTTGGCATATATCCAAATCCAGATGTGGTTAAGGCTTCAAATACACACTGGATTTTAAAGACTTGGTACAATTTTTTTTAAACAAAGGTGTCAAATATCTCATTCATCTTTTTACTATTGATTACTTGTTGAAATAATATTTTGGATAGACTGGGTGAAAAAAATATTACTTAAATGATATAATTTCCACCTGTTTCCTTTTTCTTTTTCTGATTGAGCTACTGGAAAATTTGAAATGGAGCTCACATCCTATTTCTCCTGGACAGTGCTGGGCTATGTGCTTATCTTCAGCACCCACACAGGCAGCCACACACAGAAATAGAAACGTGCCGTTAGTGAGTTTGGCTGGCAGAAAGAAGAAGAAATATCAAGAGATTAACTGATACTTGGCCCTCCCTCCAACAGGTTACCGAAATGTTGCTTATGATCCAGAGAGCAGGGGTTGATTGGTGGCAAACCTGCGCTTGCAAAGAGAAAGTTTGTGGAGATACATCTTCAGGTAGGTACACATTTTCGACACATCCGGCTGTACTTTCATGCCTGCTGCATGTATTAGCCTAGTACTGAAAGCATTGTGTGATTAGCAAATTACTCAAAGAACCTTAACTAGATATATTTTTTAACATGTTATTTATTTATATTTAGAGGGGAAGGGAAAGAGAGAGGGAGAGAAACATTAATGTATGGTTGCCTCTCATGCGTCCCCTTCCAAGACCTGGCCTGCAACCCAGGCATGTGCCCTGACTGGGAATCGAACCACGATCCCTTGGTTCACAGGCCCGCGCTCAATCCACTGAGCTACACCAGCCAGGTTAACTAGATATTTTAAATTTGCAATTGCATGGAAAGAAATCTGGTTGGATCCTATTCTGCTTAGTATTCCTCTTGATTATGTCTACCTGTATTCCGTTCACTGGGGTAGAAAAACAGAGATGTGCTTACTTTTCTTACTCATTAAACAAATATGGGGTGGGGCAAAAGTCAGTTTACAGTTGTGAATAAGCAAACACACAGAGTTTATTCTTGTATCTTTGTTATTTATTTATCATTGTATTATTTTCCATATGAACAATTGTAAACATTTGCCCCACCCTGCATTTGTTCCAAGCACAGTCCTGGCCATTGGGGGTATGGCTATGCATGAAATAGATAAAAATTCTTGCCCTCGTGAAACTTTGCAGCAAATAAATGAAGTGTATTGAATGAGTTATAAGCAATGTGCAGAAACAGTTTCAGGAACAGGAGCAGAGGGACAGCTGTGACAGTGGGTAGGGGCTGTGCAGGAAGCTGGAAGGTGAAGGCCTCAATGATGCGTGCACAGGCAGGCTGGAAAGGTCTTGCAAGCAGAGGGAATGGAATATGCAAAGACCTGGAGGAAGGAGGAGCCAAAGATGGAAAATTGGCTCCCCCTGAAACGCGGAACCACTTGAGGCTTTTGAAAAGAGCTATGACATGGTCTTTCTTCCTTTTAAAGATAATTGCTCTGCGTGCTCCATGGAGAAGAGGCTGCAGGAGGCCAGGGCAGGTGCAGGGAGACCCATGAGAAAACCACAGCATTAATCTCTTAGAGAAGACAGTGCCGGGGACCGGGGTGGCCCAGTGGGGGTGGGGAGAAGTGGCTGGATTTTGGACATATTTGTTTCCCTTTCATGTCCTTAGAAGTCAACTAATGGAAGCAAAGATCCGGGTGTCACGATCGATACTATGTTGGAGTAAAATCTGGATTTCTTTGTCCCAAGAAAATGCAACTCCATGCTAATGCAAGCTAATGGTGGGATTTGGAATCAAAGCTCGCTTGCCCGGCTCAAAGCTCTGTATTCTGTCTCTTCAACCATACACCTGTTTTCAACGATGAAGACAAATTAAAATCAGGATAAAATAGATTTCCTGTAGAGTGACAAATCATGGCATTTGGAAAAGGTCACAGGAAGGATTTTCATGTTTACTTGTCTGGAATAAGTATGCATCGAGTCTAGCAAAATGCTAGGCTGCCATGAAGTGCTTAATAAATATCTAGTGGGGAGGAAATGCTAATGAACGATTTAATATATGTTGAAACAGAAGTGTATTATGAAACATGTGATTTATATAACAGATTTTCAAAATACCCAGGAGTGACCTTAAACTTGATTCTTCTCCATCTTGTCCCCTAATACTCTCCACCCTGTAGAATGGTACATACTGAAAATTTCTCATTTTGCACATTTGTTCTTTCCATAAGTAGTTTTCTGAGAAGTTTAAAGTTTTCTGAGATCTTGTTCTCTGGAAGGAAGGAGAGAAGGGGAGGGGAGGGGATACAGAAAGGAAGGAGTGTAGGGCCTATGGAGCCCTATAAGATAGAAAATACCGTATTTTGCCATGTATAATGCACACCCATGTTTTTGTGCATATTATACACAGGATTATTATACTCATCGTATGCAATCACCATACCCATGTATAATGCACATCATTATTCTTTCCCTAAAAATGTTGGGCAAAAAAGCACACATTACACATGGCAAAATACAGTAACTATGTCTTACCCACCCATAAGACTCTGCGCAGTCGAGTATTTCAGACTAGCTCAAACCTACAGCTATGCCACGGGAATGCTCAACCCAGGACACTTTAACTCCCTAGTAGGTCCCTGATTCCTTTCCTGTGAATGGGATCTGCCTAGAGAATGCATTACAGTGGGTTGGAGAAGACCCTGCGGAGCTGCTGAAAGTGGCATTCTGTTTTCACTAAAACTCCCTCAGGGAGTCACTCCCAGAGGGTCCTCGGGGCTGGTGTGACTCGAACCCAGGGAAGTCTAACCCAGATTCCCACAAATGGGCAGGAGTCATCCAGGCCTCGTCCATTTGCCCGTTTCCTCTGTGTCCATGGAAAGCAGGTGTAACTTCTCCCCCAGGGGACAGGCTTGCCTGTCCAGTCTCTGTGCAACAGCCATCTTGTTGGCATTGGCGCAGTGGCTCCTGTTTATACTCATGAACTGAGAAAAGTTGGCATTGAGAAAAGGCTCACAGAGACTCTTCTCTTCTAAGATTGGGCCGGGGCTGGAATTTCCGCACTAGGGTGCAGTTCAGACAGAGTCTGAAGCCTAAGGGGAAAAATCCATTAGGTTCCCCTGCCGTCAGTTTCCTGCATTTCCCTCCTCCTGATATTTTGATTCAAGTGATAATCAAAATAAGCATAAAGGGGGAACATGTGCCCAAATCACCATGTCCCCTGGAGGTGTGGCAGGTGGGTGCAAGGGGAATCGCCGGCTTTTCCAGCTATGAAGGAGGCAAGGCTCCTCATGAGGCATCTGTGTCTAGTCCCAGCCAGGGGCCCCAGCCATGACTGCTGGCCCCTTACCACGACTCTCAGTTTGTGTCCGGGACAGTCATCCAAGCAGCTGTGGGTCCCCTGTTGTCTTGATTTTCCTGGGCCTAGGAAAAACCTGACCCAGTCCCCAAGGTGACCTTCCCCGCCTAAATGAGTGGGACTGGGAAATACGTGTATTCCAACGTCTGCTCTACAAATCGCTGAAAGACTTTTACAAAGACAAAGAAAACGATGCTACAGCATTGGTGGCTAGATTCTCCCTAGGAATTTGTAAGAAATAGTGGTGTGTTACCGGCTTTTATTTAAAGTTTTCCTAAACGAATTACATCTGTAGATTAGGGTTTCTCAACCTTGGCGTTTTAGACAGAAAAATTCTTTGTAGGGGGGCCTGCCCTGTGCACTGTGAGATGTTTAGCAGCATCCCGTGTCTCTGTGCACTGCATGATCATAGCCATCCCCCCTGCCCCGTTGTGACTGCCCAAAACATCTCTAAGTGGAAGGCAGAACTCCCCATTCGAGAACCACTGCTATAGCTACAGACATAATCACAGACATAGATCTACCCATGGAAAATGGACTGAAAGCTATGAGTTCAACAAACAGAGGCTTTGCATTTTATCATCTTTAAGCCACCATTTTGAATATTTTTCAGCCTCTAGTACCTCTGTAATTACAAAGAAAAAACTTCAAGAAAGTCTACATCAGCTCAAATTCTTTCCTCTCAGCTCAGAAAGGAGCCTGTTTAAACACCTGAGAAATTAGATAAGAACCTCATGTGACACTTGGAATTTGGAATTGCTCATTCTGTAAAAGCAATTAAATTTTCCAGCAGAATCATTTGCCTTGGTAATTCTCCAGGCTGCTGAAATACCACATTTGCAAAAGTACACCCACGATATAACCTATCCAGTTTTTTCTTCCATTTAGGCTCACCCACACAGGCATCATGTGGAACCAGACAGCAGAAGCCAAAGGCATTAATGGGGATGCAACGGGACGCAGTTGAACGCTCCCGGCAGATATGGGACCACCCTTTCGGTATCCATCTGAAAATCACATAGTGAGACCTACCACTGAATGATGATAAAAGAAACAAACTCAATGCTGGTATTGACTGGCACTTGTCTCCCCCTCCCAGGACCAGGATGAGATACTGGTTTCGTTCCACCACTAACCAAAATCTTCAACTTTGCATATTTTTAGTAAAATTTTCCATGTCCTCTTTATTACCCTCTCAGCGCAATTATTGACAATTCACGGAGTTTGCTTTGAAAATATTACTTTACCATGATCCGTTACAGCTGTGGTTCTCACCATGGTGTCTTTTAAAACTTATATGCATAAAATAAATTATCCAATTGTATTCTTACAAACTAACGTGTGTGTATGTGTATAGTTAGTTAGTTTCTGTATTTTTCTCTTTACTATTGAAAGAGACAGAGAAGCAACATTGGGCAAACAAGATTGGAACATATCACGAAATGCCTGGGAAAAGTTTTAAGATGAACCAGTGGGCAAACTTTTGGTCAAGATAGCATTGCTAAGTGTATAGCTTGAGGACTCCTGAGTTCCAAGCATCTCAAATTAAGTTATGCAAAAATAACATTAAAATACATAAGGTCACACTGAAAATAAGGTAAGCAAGTCTGCAGAGCAGAAATGGAACAGAAGCGCATACACACCAATGATGCACATTGAGCCTGGGCCGAGACGCAGGAAGAGGGGGCAGGAATTCGGGGATGTAAGGGAGGAAAAGTGCCCACGAGAGGCTCACAAGCAGAACGTGGTTGAGTGGTGGCTCTCTCAGCCAAGCCAAGAAGATCTAAAGCTACCGCAGGTCAACTCCAGCCCAGGGGCGTGAATGCAGGGAGTTGACATCTGTCTCTAATGTGTCTACAAACTACCTAGCGTCACAAGACCGTCTACCAAGTGTTTTTCCTCCCGTGAGCATCAAAGCCCTTTTCCATAGCATCCTACTTCTGACCTATATTTCAGAAATGTCTTAAATGATTTCCCTGCTTTTGAAGCTTCCTTATAAAACCAACTCCATGAATTCCTTCAAAATATGTTATTTCATTACACAATTACATGGCTCCACAACGTTGTCAGTAGCTCTCCACTGGTAACAGCAGTGTCCAGGCTCTTTCTCAGTCTCTTGCAATTCGGAGCCCTCTGTGTGCTGGCCCCAAACCAGAGGATTCTGGAAATGAAGGCTAGCATGGGATGCTTTGATCCTGACTCTTGAGAAAGCAGCCATGTCCCCTTTCCCAGAGAAGAGAGGTGGAAGTGGGCCTTTGTGGTTGTGCTGATGCAGGGTGCAGCCAGGAGGGGGGCCCCCAAAATAGGGATTTGGAATGGGGCCCAGAACTCACAGTGTCCAGGAAATATTAGAGGAACATATAAGATGTCCTCACCCCTTCCCCCACAGGTATGAGTTGGGGGAAGGGACACATGGAGCAGGGACATGCAGAGCTGCTAATCCATGGCATGGTCATTTAACATATCTATAGCCTTTAGCTGGTAGCTTAGATGTGTTAAATAGCTGTGACCATGCTCTGAGCCAGGGGGATGGAAAGGACTCCCCCCAAGGCGTGACTGGGGGAAGAACTCCCAAGTCACAGCACACCTACGTGGGAGCTTGGAGATTGGCTCCAGAAAATGGGGACACACCTGCCCAGACTCATGATGGCATCCCCCAAAACTTGGAATATACGGGAATGCTGGCAGGTGTAACTGATTGTAGGAGGAGTCGGAAATGGGGGTACAGAAGAGATTTTGGCGCGGGATTTAAACGGAGACGGGGCAGCCATTGAGAGAGAATCCACGCGCTTTCATGAGAGTTAGGACCCTCACAACCCTGTGAGGGAAAACCACCATGTGGCTTTAGCAGAGAATTGCCACGTGGCTTTGCCAGAGTGCGGACTCCTTCCCCACAGCTTTGGTAGAAGAAGGACCACACGGCTTTGGGGTGCTCCCTTTCGCTGTGTGGCCTGGGAACAAGAGAGACTTTGCCTGGAAGAAGGGGGATGGAAAGAACTCTTGCCAGTAGGCCATGAGAAGGTGCCACATGGCTTTGGATTAATTAGAGATCCTGCCTGGACGACGACACAGCTGACAGTGTCAAGAGCCTGGATCCCGGACGTGTGCTTCTCTTCCTTGCAAGTACGGTACCCTGACTTAGGGCAGAGGGAGATAGGAAGCACTGTGGGTGTCTGTGGGTATCCTAAAGGACTTTGATATTTTAATGAAGATGTTAAGTCGCTACTTTAACTCTGTATAGCATTAAATAAACATTTCCTTTCCTTTTCACAAATCTCTGGCTTTGAGAGGCATCTTTCCATAAGGTGGCGGACAATAACGGACCTTCTGTTGCTCTGTAACAGTACCTCCCAGCTGCTGTTCCTTCTGG